>CM021104.1:542694885-542909863 GCA_007115665.2 Sequoiadendron giganteum | reverse complement strand
ATCTATAAAAAATATGAAAAATAAATAAATAAATTTGAAAAAATTCTTCACAAACTTGAAAAAATTCTTCACAAACTTGAAAAAATTCATCAAAAACTAAGAAACTTGAAAAAATAGTTCAAAAGATCGAAGAATAGCGAATGTATAGCCTGGGGATCACTAGTCTTTCTTTGTAGAGTTATCGAGTTCATATCATTGAAGATAGAGAAGAAGCGTCGACGGCATTTTAGGGTTAAAATTGAAAAATGCTTTACCTTATTTAGGCTAACTTTATTGATGCCGGGTTTGCTCTAGCATAAGCCGTTCGCCCGGTACCCCGTCCACGCGACCAAACATCGCGCTTCCGGTACCGACAAAGTACGCGTTCAGTTCTCAGGAGCCCCGTCCTACGCTGACCGAATTGTTGTAGCTCGGCAGTACGCTAATCGGCACCTGCATGCATTCGGCAGCTGCAGTAACCTCGTTATCGTTAAGAGACCTCACCGCTGGGCACGTAATCCCGCACCAGTATATAAGGGTTGATGTTTTAGTCTAAGTTACCGGATTCGTACCCGGAGGCCTCGAACCCGGTACGGGTTCGCCTGTGGGTACGTCCTGGGTATGCACAGGGTGCGTGCCCAGGCCTGTGGGTTCTCCTGGGTTCGCGGCGCACCCGGCTGTTTGGTGCGTGGACCCGAAGGTATCAGGCCCGAACCCGGGCGTACCTTCAAGAACCCACGGCCCAACTTTAATAAAGTTCGCCCAAACATAGATAAAAAGCATTTTTTTTAATTTTATTTTGTTTCCTAACCCTAATCCGGCCCAATATGAGGCTTTTCAACACTAAAACATTTCATTTCTACTTCTCATTTTGCTCTCACCATATTTTCTCTACATCTTGGCATTTTGAAAGGAGGTGATTGTATTCGAAGGAGATCGATTGTGGAGTGCCAAATAGCTTCTACAAAGGAGATTTAAGTGTTTAAGGTATGCATTTAAACCTAAGTTACCGGATTCGTACCCGGAGGCCCCGAACCCGGTTCGGGTGCGAACCCGGTACGGGTTCGCCTGCGGGTACGCCCTGGGCACGCACCTTGTGCGTACCCAGGGCGCACCCGGGTGTTTGGTGCGTGGACCCGAAGGTACCAGGCCCGAACCCGGGCGAACCTTCAAGAACCCACGGCCCAGCATCAATAAAGTTCGCCTAAATAAAGTTCGCCTAAATAGAGATTAAAAGCATTTTTTTTAATTTTATTTTATTTCCTAACCCTAATCCGGCCCAATATGAGGCTTTTCAACACAAAAACATTTCATTTCTACTTCTCATTTTGCTCTCACCATATTTTCTCTACATCTTGGCATTTTGAAAGGAGGTGATTGTATTCGAAGGAGATCGATTGTGGAGTGCCAAATAGCTTCTACAAAGGAGATTTAAGTGTTTAAGGTATGCATTTAAACCCTATTCTTTGATCTTTTGAACTATTTTTTCAAGTTTCTTAGTTTTTGATGAATTTTTTCAAGTTTGTGAAGAATTTTTTCAAGTTTGTGAAGAATTTTTTCAAATTTATTTATTTATTTTTCATATTTTTTATAGATTGCAACAATGGCCAGTAGTCAAAGTTCAGTGGGTGGGGAAGGAAGTCAAAAGTTCAAAATTGAGAAAGGATCTCCTTTATGGGCACATACCACAAGAATTTCACAAATTCCTGGAGGTGGGGGTTTTGTTTGGAAGTGTAATTTATGCAATGTACAATATAATAGCTCCTATTACCGAGTGAAACTTCATTTTATGGGCCCTAGTGGCAAAGGGATTAATATGTGTGTGGGCCCAAATAAGAAGGGGTTGTCTTCTGTACAAATAGCAGAATTTATAAAAGAACAAGAAAATGCTGACAAATCAATTGCAAAAGGAAAAGAAAGTAGTTATTCTTCCGGAAAGAAAAAAACACCAACATTACCCTCTCAAGCAGTTAGGGCCTCCAAACATCCCTTCTTGCCTATGCCCTCTACGGAAGAGGAAGATGAAGATGAACAACAAATCACCACCCGCAAGAGAGGTCCATTGGAGAGGGCATTTAAAATGGAGGCAAGAGATATTGCTGAAGAAAAAATTGCACGTTGCCTCTATGCCAATGGTCTTCCATTCAACTTGGTGAGATCACCATATTGGCGGGACATGGTGTCAGCAATAAATAGTGCACCTCCTGGTTTCACAAGTCCTGGGTTTGAAAAGGTGCGTACCACCTTATTGCAAAGAGAGAAAAAATCTTTAGAGGCCCAACTAAAACCAATTAGAGATTCTTGGATTGAAACAGGTGTATCTATTGTTTCCGATGGATGGAAAGATTGCAAAAACCGTCCATTGATCAATGTTATTGCAGTGTCCCCCAAGGGGGCAATGTTTTTGAAGGCAGTTGACTGTGAAGGGGAAGTGAAAGATGCAAGTTCATTTCCAGGATTCTCATTGACTCCATAGAGATGGTGGGTGATGAAAATGTTGTCCAAGTAATTACGGACAATGCAAAAGTTTGCAGGGCTGCAGGTGCTTTGGTAGAGGCTAGATATGAGCACATCTTTTGGACACCTTGCACCGTACACTCCCTCAATTTGGTGATGCAAGCAATTGGAAACCAAATAGAGTGGGTGAAAGAAATATACCAGGAGGCCGAGGAGATCCAGATGTTTGTGACAAACCACCATATGTCACAAGCAATTTTCAGAATTTTTTCAAGATTGGAATTGTTGAAGGTAAATTTAATTTATTATTTATTTAGTTTCATTTATGTCATGTTTTACATAATTGAATAATTTTTTTTTTTAACTTATTTAATTATTTACATGTTCTTAGGTTGCTGAGACCCGATTTGCATCTCACACAATTGTTCTGAGACGACTTGTGAAGGTGAAAGGGGCATTGAGTCAAATGGTTATTAGCAACCAATGGGGTATATGGAAGCAATCAAATTCAGAGAGGGCCCAAAAGGTCAAGGCATTGATCTTGGATGACAATTGGTGGGATCGTGTGAATTATGTATTGGAGATGACCGAACCTATCATGTCTATGCTTCGGTTTGCTGATACAGATGAACCATGCTTGGGGGATGTCTATGATAGCATGGACACAATGTTGGAGAAAATAAAAATTGAAATACAAAAGAGAGAGAATGATCCTGAAGACACCCTTTACAAAAGGGTGGAAGCAATCGTTCTTCATCGTTGGAACAAGATGACAACACCATTGCACCTCCTTGCATATGCCCTATCTCCAAGGTACTATACTAGAGAAGTACTTTCTATCCCAGGGAGAATACCGCCATATAGAGATCTTGAAGTTGCTAGAGGGTATAAGAGTGCATTTAAGAGACTCTTCAGTGATCCAGAAATGGAGACAAGTGTTATGAAAGAATTTGGAATGTTTATCATAGGAAAAAATCTTAGCTCTTCTGTTGCCAAAGACCAATACAAAATGGATGCTATTACATGGTGGTACCTCCATGGTCAAGTTTATATGTACCTCCAACCTCTTGCAATCAAGATCCTCTCACAAGTAAGTTTTTTTTTTTGCCACTTGTATTGTAGAATTTAACACTTAACATTCTTGAATTTATCTTGCATTTTTTATTTTTAATTTTGTTGGTTTTCTCTCTAGGTTGCAAGCTCTTCTGCTGCTGAACGGAATTGGAGTACATACTCCTTTATCCACTCAGTGAAGCGTAACCGGTTGGCTGCAAAAAGAGCTGAAGACTTGGTGTATATTCATTCTAATTTGCGTCTTCTGTCACGTAAGGAACCTCAATACAAGGAGGGGGCAGCAAAGCTTTGGGATGTAGCACCCGAGTCTGCTGACTTGGATGCAACCATTCAGGATCTTGCTAGAGCCACTATGGATGATGTGGATGATAATGATGATCATGACATGCATGGTGCTGGAAGTGGAAGTGGAACCGCTTTGGGTTCAAATGATGATGATCTTGAAGTTGAAGCCACTGAAAATCCAAATCAAGATGACTTTTTTGATAATCCTTTTGATGATTGATGAACATTGAAATTGAATCATGTTTCAACTTTCATGAACTACATTTTGTAATTCAGTAATATTGTAATTGTGATGATTTCCATAATTGATATCATTGATATGGCGTATTTGAATATTTTTCAACTATCAATTGACATTTAATATTTATCTTTGGCATTTGGCATTGATCAATGATCAAGTATCATACTATGAAATGATTTAGTTTTACAATTCTGTATATTTCTCTTATTTTTTTGTATATATAATACGTATATATATATATTTATATATATATATATATACACGTACCCATACGTACCCAAACCCCTAAAAAAAATTTTCACGTACCCACGTACCGGGTTCTCGTACCCGAACCCGTCCCCGAACCCGAACCGGTAACTTAGATTTAAACCCTATTCTTTGATCTTTTGAACTATTTTTTCAAGTTTCTTAATTTTTGATGAATTTTTTCAAGTTTGTGAAGAATTTTTTCAAATTTATTTATTTTTTTTTCATTTTTTTTATAGATTGCAACAATGGCCAGTAGTCAAAGTTCAGTGGGTGGGGAGGGAAGTCAAAAGTTCAAAATTGAGAAAGGATCTCCTTTATGGGCACATACCACAAGAATTTCACAAATTCCTGGAGGTGGGGGTTTTGTTTGGAAGTGTAATTTATGCAATGTACAATATAATAGCTCCTATTACCGAGTGAAACTTCATTTTATGGGCCCTAGTGGCAAAGGGATTAATATGTGTGTGGGCCCAAATAAGAAGGGGTTGTCTTCTGTACAAATAGCAGAATTTATAAAAGAACAAGAAAATGCTGACAAATCAATTGCAAAAGGAAAAGAAAGTAGTTATTCTTCCGGAAAGAAAAAAACACCAACATTACCCTCTCAAGCAGTTAGGGCCTCCAGACATCCCTTCTTGCCTATGCCCTCTACGGAAGAGGAAGATGAAGATGAACAACAAATCACCACCCGCAAGAGAGGTCCATTGGAGAGGGCATTTAAAATGGAGGCAAGAGATATTGCTGAAGAAAAAATTGCACGTTGCCTCTATGCCAATGGTCTTCCATTCAACTTGGTGAGATCACCATATTGGCGGGACATGGTGTCAGCAATAAATAGTGCACCTCCTGGTTTCACAAGTCCTGGGTTTGAAAAGGTGCGTACCACCTTATTGCAAAGAGAGAAAAAATCTTTAGAGGCCCAACTAAAACCAATTAGAGATTCTTGGATTGAAACAGGTGTATCTATTGTTTCCGATGGATGGAAAGATTGCAAAAACCGTCCATTGATCAATGTTATTGCAGTGTCCCCCAAGGGGGCAATGTTTTTGAAGGCAGTTGACTGTGAAGGGGAAGTGAAAGATGCAGAGTTCATTTCCAGGATTCTCATTGACTCCATAGAGATGGTGGGTGATGAAAATGTTGTCCAAGTAATTACGGACAATGCAAAAGTTTGCAGGGCTGCAGGTGCTTTGGTAGAGGCTAGATATGAGCACATCTTTTGGACACCTTGCACCGTACACTCCCTCAATTTGGTGATGCAAGCAATTGGAAACCAAATAGAGTGGGTGAAAGAAATATACCAGGAGGCCGAGGAGATCCAGATGTTTGTGACAAACCACCATATGTCACAAGCAATTTTCAGAATTTTTTCAAGATTAGAATTGTTGAAGGTAAATTTAATTTATTATTTATTTAGTTTCATTTATGTCATGTTTTACATAATTGAATAATTTTTTTTTTTAACTTATTTAATTATTTACATGTTCTTAGGTTGCTGAGACCCGATTTGCATCTCACACAATTGTTCTGAGACGACTTGTGAAGGTGAAAGGGGCATTGAGTCAAATGGTTATTAGCAACCAATGGGGTATATGGAAGCAATCAAATTCAGAGAGGGCCCAAAAGGTCAAGGCATTGATCTTGGATGACAATTGGTGGGATCGTGTGAATTATGTATTGGAGATAACCGAACCTATCATGTCTATGCTTCGGTTTGCTGATACAGATGAACCATGCTTGGGGGATGTCTATGATAGCATGGACACAATGTTGGAGAAAATAAAAATTGAAATACAAAAGAGAGAGAATGATCCTGAAGACACCCTTTACAAAAGGGTGGAAGCAATCGTTCTTCATCGTTGGAACAAGATGACAACACCATTGCACCTCCTTGCATATGCCCTATCTCCAAGGTACTATACTAGAGAAGTACTTTCTATCCCAGGGAGAATACCGCCATATAGAGATCTTGAAGTTGCTAGAGGGTATAAGAGTGCATTTAAGAGACTCTTTAGTGATCCAGAAATGGAGACAAGTGTTATGAAAGAATTTGGAATGTTTATCATAGGAAAAAATCTTAGCCCTTCTGTTGCCAAAGACCAATACAAAATGGATGCTATTACATAGTGGTACCTCCATGGTCAAGTTTATATGTACCTCCAACCTCTTGCAATCAAGATCCTCTCACAAGTAAGTTTTTTTTTTGTGCCACTTGTATTGTAGAATTTAACACTTTAACATTCTTGACTTTATGTTGCATTTTTTATTTTTAATTTTGTTGGTTTTCTCTCTAGGTTGCAAGCTCTTCTGCTGCTGAACGGAATTGGAGTACATACTCCTTTATCCACTCAGTGAAGCGTAACCGGTTGGCTGCAAAAAGAGCTGAAGACTTGGTGTATATTCATTCCAATTTGCGTCTTCTGTCACGTAAGGAACCTCAATACAAGGAGGGGGCAGCAAAGCTTTGGGATGTAGCACCCGAGTCTGCTGACTTGGATGCAACCATTCAGGATCTTGCTAGAGCCACTATGGATGATGTGGATGATAATGATGATCATGACATGCATGGTGCTGGAAGTGGAAGCGGAACCGCTTTGGGTTCAAATGATGATGATCTTGAAGTTGAAGCCACTGAAAATCCAAATCAAGATGACTTTTTTGATAATCCTTTTGATGATTGATGAACATTGAAATTGAATCATGTTTCAACTTTCATGAACTACATTTTGTAATTCAGTAATACTGTAATTGTGATGATTTCCATAATTGATATCATTGATATGGCGTATTTGAATATTTTTCAACTATCAATTGACATTTAATATTTATCTTTGGCATTTGGCATTGATCAATGATCAAGTATCATACTATGAAATGATTTAGTTTTACAATTCTGTATATTTCTCTTATTTTTTTGTATATATAATACATATATATATATATATACACACGTACCCATATGTACCCAAACCCCTAAAAAATTTTTTCACGTACCCACGTACCGGGTTCTCGTACCCGAACCCGTCCCCGAACCCGAACCGGTAACTTAGGTTTTAGTTGAACAAGAGAGTGAGACAGCTGCAAAGTCTTCAAGAATAAAAAAGTTAGAATAAATTTTTCAGCAAATATTTGTCTACCTACTTACTGAGAGCACTGTAAGCATTCACTGAAGACTGACTGGATGAGAAGACACGTAATAAATTCCCTAGGAAATGAGGATCTAAGATGGGAGAAAGAGTCATATACAATTGAAAGAGCAGGAGCAAATTAGACGTTTTTTCTAAGGCATATTTTTCTATGATCTGTGTTTTCTGTGGATGTTAGTCCTTCGAAACTGTTAGGAGAGGCACCATAAACCTTTATAATGATTCATACATGATCCAGATCCCTGGAAACAGTACACTTTAAACCTTATATATCTTTGAAATTGTTTGGGAAGAACAGTGATGCCCTTCGAGACTTCTATAAAAATCTGCCCTACAAAGATCCTTGAATCTGTTTAACATTCTGTAGAAATGCTCCAGAAAAAGTTATATCAAATAGTGTTGAAGATACTACACAAAAGCCCCTTGAAACACTTTCAGCTTAACCTGCAAATGCTTAGGAGTGTGCTTGGAAATGGTCAGAAAGCTGGAGAAGGGAGTGATTATAAATGCCCTTGGAACAAGACAGATCTGAAACTCTCAAAATAGCTCTTTGAAGGCCTTGATACAGTTTGAAAGAACACTTCAGAAATCTATTGAAATATCCTTGAAAGTTGAAACAGCCTACCACAGTGACATAATACTCTTTCTGCAAACAGAGAATTGGGTCCTTGATAAGCCAGCTTCTCATTGCTTAAATCTCTTTTATGGGAAATTTCTTGGGTTTTACCCACTCTATCTGTTGGAAGAAGAAATTACTAGCTTCTGCCTTTTCCATTAATTTTCTGTATGATGTTGCTAAATTATTTCTGGATTTTGATTATGTAAGTTTTTTTGCATCAACGTTATGGATCACATTCAGTGATCCATCATCAGGATGAAGAATTGAAAAAGATGAGAAAAATGTTATGATAATGTGTTCTAAAATTTTCTCACTGAGAAACTGTGTCTGGGCACTTATCTTCACTACCTATCAAATCTATACTATGATATATTACTAGATTTGGCCTTGGAAATTTGTTGCATCATGGATTCCCTTTTACTGCATTCTTGTGAGTTGATTAAATGTCTTGCAGGCTAACTTTTCTAAACCATGATCACCATGTATTCTTTATTCTCTATTACTTTTCTCTGCATCTTGTAAATCATCTCTTAGTTATTAACTTGTAGTGCTGTTAAAATCTGTGAAATTGGCTTAATATTCTAGATTAACCGTAATGTCTTGAAATATATCTGATAATTTCAACTTTCTCCTGGAGCAATCACAATCTTTGTTAATAATGTGATTTCAACAGGTAGGTTTCAAAATGTTCCTTGGTGTTACAGCAACTGTGGCTAACTGGGATGCAGATGGTACTGAATGCAGTCTTATCCTTGAGGATAATCCTCTTGTTGACTTTGTTGAGCTACCTGAGACATGCCATGGCCTTTATTACTGCAATGTTTTATGTGGAGTTATTCGAGGAGCACTTGAAATGGTAAATAGTTTAGTTTAGAATTAACAAGTTTAGTTGCACAATACTATTTGATAGAAAATTCTGAATATTTATGTTGTTTTTATAACTCTTTATTTTTAGCTTCTAGGATGCTTTTTCCTAATTCCATTATTTTCTACTTCTTTCTGAATTTAAGAAAGACAGGAAGAGCAGAGAAAGAAGCATTCTTTACTATCTAATCCTATTCCAAAAAAAACAAGAAACATATCCTATTAAGAAGAGTGAACTGGGGTTCCTGAGAGCTGTCCATATGAAAATTAATTGTTTCCCAAATCAGCAAAACACACAAAACTGCTGATATTTGAAGTACATGATCATCTGAAGTACACGATCATCTGACTTATGAGCTGAAGTTTTATCTGGAAAATGATATTTAGATTTGTTACCATGACCATCCCTTGCAAATTTATCCCCAATAATGGAGTATAAATGCTATAACATCCTATCCAAACACTGGCAGTAGAATCTTACAAATATAAACAAATATAAAACACTGCACAATTGTTTGAACAGGGAGTGTAGCTAGGGATTTGAAGCTTCACCTTGTCATTGCAAGCCATCTGTCTTCACTGTTTGTTAATATTTGCTTGAGAATCTTGTCATCAGCTTTGATAACATCTTGAATAAAATAGAGAAAATATTTTGGCCTAAAATATGTCTGGTTAAATTAGAACAATGACAGGGAGTTTCAACAAAGCTGAGTGATATGGTGGTACCATGGTACAGCCCTGAACCATCTTGATCAGCTGCAGTCCAATAGGAGAGCTTAATACCAACACAGTATGGATCATTCTAGATGTTGTGGCTTAGAGCCATGAGTAACCAAGGTGTGACCATGACCTTGATCTTTACTTTGAAAATTATATTTTTTGATAATTCCACACATGGATCAATAGCTGCTAGTCCCAGTGTGCTAGAACCAAGCTGGTTTTATCCATGCTGGGTTTTCCTGGGTAAATTCCTTGTGTTCAGGGTGTAGTTTGCATTTTGTTTTTACCATTAATGTTTTAACAGCATATTTGTGTTATCTTGGCATAAGTCAACATTCAAGCATTGTAATTTTAAGTTCATTTCAAGTAGTAACAGACTACAGTAATTTATCTACATATAATTTCCAGCAAAAGCTTGAGAAATTACAGATCATATTGGTATCAGAGCAGTTTAATCTTTGGGTATTGTGGAAGTGGTTGTATTGAGTGTGTGATAGCAACAATGTCCAAGAAGTGATGAAGACGGCTATAAAAGGTGAAACTTGACATAACAGCATTGGAGAGTTGGTCTCATTAAGCATGGAATACATGATGAAGTAATAAGATCTCATGGCCAAGAATGAAGCATCCATGGATATATTGGGGTATGCTCTCTTGCTAGAAAATTTGTAGTGGATGAGGAACAATCCCATGAATAAGATGTAGACAAGGAAGAGTTCATCTATCGAGAGGAGTGGCCCAAGAAAAAAAGTGGAAAAGCTAAGGTAAAAGATCCAACCATACCCCTTTCAAAGTTGAAATTAAGGCTTTTGAAGAGTGGCTAGATGCTGGCATAGTAGAAAAATGGTTGAAGTAATGGAAGTTTATTTCTATTTGCATGAAGTTAGTGAGGCTCAAAAGATTTCTTTTGCATGTCTCAAAATGAAGGGAAATGCTCAAATTTGGTGGGAAACTTATATAATTTCCTTGAAAAAGAAAGAGGTCAATGGTTGCTAGTCGGGATGAATTCAAAGAATTGTTGAAGAAGCAATTTTATCCAGTTGGGAATATGACTAATCAAAAGTTCAAATGTACATGGTTACCATCAATGTGTGCAGGATTATAGTACAGACTTCCATTAACAAGCTATGGTTATGGGCTTAGATTTGGAAGAAGAGAACATCTTGACAATGTATAGGGTTGGTTTCCATCCACACATAAGGAGATTAGTCATGTATAGAAAGCCACAAGATCTTGATTAAGTGCGCAAGCATTCTATATTCATCAAGAGAAGTAGCAAGTGAAGCAGTCCTCCAGACAAACTGAGTCAATAGCAAAATCAGCCATCTAAATCCTATATAGAGGATAAAGGAAAGGTAAGAAAAATGCCATGGCTTTGCATGTTTGCAAAGATTCAAAAAATCAGTGTTAGAGATGAGCATACTGATGCAAAGATGGGCAGTTGCTTATGGAATTGCATCCAAAGAATCACTCTGAAGGAGATTCCAAGAAGTTCATAGAATCCTCAGAAGAAGGAAAGGTCCAGAGATAGAGGGAAGTTTGAATGTAAATGAGAAGTTGGGTTTCATTCCTCTACCTATATCGTCAACAGGGTGTAAGGCAGGGATGCAATGAGCATGCTTTTCCAAATCAAAGTCCAAATCAAGAAGATACAGGCAAATGTTCTTTTTGATAGTGGAACACATTCTAATTTGATTTCAGATGAAAGTTGTTAAGAGACTTGGTTTACAAGATTATGATCATCCACATCTTACTCATTGGGTTGGGTGAAGAAGCATGTAGAAATACAAACAACAAAATATGTAGAATCAGATTTGATGTTAATTCAGATTATGGTGATGAGGTTGAACGAAATGTGATTCCTTTTGATATGTTTGATGTTGTGTTTGGAAGTTCTTACTTGTATGTTGGGAATGGTATCTTTACGAGGGAAAATAGATATTAGAGAATTGAAGGTAGGGTCAACCATATCATCAAGGCACATTAAAGCAAGCTCAAGCTTGTTATGTTAAGTGCCAACCAAGCCAAAAGACCCTTTCCAGCAGTTAAGAATTGTTGTTAACTTCTTTTGAAGGATATTCAAGAGGATTGACTAGATATTTTAAGTTTGATTGTGCTAACAAAGGGCTGGAAGACTTGGATGAGTTTTTACATTCTTCAGATGAAGTGTTCCAAGCTCCCTAGAGGGTTGATTATTTGCTGGTTGAATCGCCTGTACCAAATAGTATTTTGTATAGGAAATCACTTTTAGAGAGTGATGTAAATAAAGATAAGATTAAGAGTTTCTTGTTGCAAGGAGTCATTTGTCCAAGTACTTCATCATGTTGGTCTCCCATAGTCATGGTTTAGAAGAAAGACAGTTCTTGGAATAAGTGCATTAGCTATATAACATTGAATAAGGTCATGATCAAGAACAGCCATCTAATCCTAAGGATTGATGACTTTTTGGACCAATGTTAACATCCTAATTCTTTCAAAAAGCTGAATCTCAAATCTAGCTACCATAAAATTTGTATAAAAGACCTACGGATGACAGCTACAAGACAAATCAAGGTTTGTATGAATGGTTAATTCTTCCTTTCGGTCATGTAATGCATTTGCTATTTTTATGAGATTGATGAATGGTGTATTGAGGCCATTCATGGATAAATATGTGCTTGTGGAATCAGATGATATATTGACTTTTTTCAGTGCTACTTGGGAAGTGCCTCTAACCCATTCGAAGCAAGTTTTGCAAGTGGTGAAAGGGAGTCAACTTTTTTGCAACATGAAGTGTGAGTTTGCAAAAAATTACTAGTCTACTCAAGGTGTGTTTGGAGGAGTATTAGATGGATACAACGAAATTTGAGTGTAATGTCCCCTATCTGGATTTGCCCTAGAATTCGCCTATTGATCACAAATTGCAATAAATTAGGGTTAGGGTTTTCACCTTATTAAATAAGTCTCTTTAATGATGTAGTCTTGGATTGAATCTTGCATTCAGTACATGAACAACTTTCCCAAACATGCATATATAAATTTGTTAGCATTAGTCCATGGCAACACATTTATAGACTATCAATAATGCAACCTATTGTGAACTAGGAGGAGTGACATGGTGGGTCCGCTTGAAGCCATATACCAAACTAAGAGGTTGTATACCACAACTCTCCCTGTTGGCGACTTGTACCTGCTTTCCCCAACCATGCCCCAACCTCGGAAAACACTTGCCCACTTGTGGGAACAGGCAGGGCATCCTGAGCGGTCTTGGCTCTTCCACCCCTCCATGGCCCATCCTTTCCTTAAAGATTGGGCGGCTATAAGTGGAATCTCTAGGCACTCACTACTCGCTCAGGTCCTTTCCCCTGAGTGGGTTTTTAGACAATCAAGCACACCATATACAAGAAATCATTCATTAAATATTCTTATTATCATATAGGCAACATGCACACATATGTAAGCAATGATTGACAGTCAATACACTTGAATATAGGATCTATCTGATGATAGTAATCTATGGTGATGATTGGGACAGTTCCTCCTTTGTCTCTTGAATGTTTTCTTCTCCTTAACTGATGACCTGTTCTTAACGCTTAGAGTATAATGTTAGTGTAGATCAAGCAAAGAGGAATCTATTATTCCTATTAAAGTACCGTAATTACTTATAAGACTCGATAATCACTACAAGCATCATTATTGCATAATTTCGAATGTAATTCATATGAACATATGTATATCTATAACTATTATTGATTAATCGAATTGCCTTTGATTGTACATATTACTTATATACATATTAACTTTTATATATATATATATATATATATATATACACTTATTCATGTATATAGTCATGTATAATACATACATATATATTCATTTATTGATGATTATATTATCTCTTCTCAAACCTGCATAGATATGTGTACCCATATATATTTACTCATCTCTGCTCTAACTCTGTTCTTTATCTGCTCTTCCTTTCTCCCATTTCCCATTCGATGATTACATCTGCTGCAATACTCCAAAAATATATTTCTTATTTATTTTTTCTTTTATCTGATTCCTTTATTCAGATCTCTTACTGACTTCATCGATTCCTCCAGATCTGATTATACCATCTTAATGTATTCCTTGTCATACACATAAATTATTCCTTTTATACCCTTATTTCTGAGTGAAGAGATGCATCTTTTGGAAAGTGATGACTTTTTAGAAAGATATGATCGCTGCCTTTTAACTATTTATTTATCCTTAATTAGAATCTCTGTTTTACAAAGTATAAAATATTGTCTTATTTTATATTAGTTCTTACATATACTTTATTGATCTTTATAATATTATATGATAATTATTATAATTATAATAATATTAAATTAAATAATATTTGTATTTGCAATTCGTTATTTATTTTATTTATTTATTTGTATTTTAATACTTTATACTATAGTGTTATTATTTCAGGGGCATGACATTGAGGCTATAATAAATTGGTCCTCACCAAAGGGTGCAGTAGAAACAAGGAACATTATTGGGGAAGTCTAGTACTTGAGGAAGTTCATTCATTAATTCTCAATAATGGTGGGACCCTTGTATAATATTATGGCAATGGAAAAGCTTTCCATTGGGGCAAGGAACATGCAATTACTTTTGATTCTTTGAAGTATAAATAAACCATGCACTAGTTCTTGCTCTTTATAAACCTGCAGTGCATTTAAAGTTGTAGTGGATGAAAGTGAGTATGCACTGGGTACAATTTTATTGTCAAGGGGTAAGCTTGTCAACATTCATAAATATTTTCAAAAGTTGTAAGATATTCACTTATATGGTAAATAAATGTATGCAATCGTTCAAGCAATTTTCAAGTGGAACCATTATTTGTTTGAAAAACAAACTGGCATTATTGATTGCAAATCTCTTCAATATTTGCAAGCACAAAATAAATTGCAATAGGCAAGGCACTACAAATGAATATGGTTTCTCCAAAATCCCATTTGGTGATTAAATACAGAAAATAGAACACAAACATAGTGGTGAGTGATTAAATACAGAAAATAGAACACAAACATAGTGGTGATATGCTATTTAGACCGATCATTGCAAAAATATTCAGCTTTGGTCACAATTTCACAAGGTGAACCTTTCACAAATGAGGCTTATGAGAGCATATGCAAGAGATGCAAATACTGGGAAGAAACACTAGTACTTGAATACCTGGAGATCAAATACAGAAAATAGTGGTGAGTGATTAAATACAGAAAATAGAACACAAACATAGTGGTGATATGCTATTTAGACCGATCATTGCAAAAATATTCAACTTTGGTCACAATTTCACAAGGTGAACCTTTCACAAATGAGGCTTATGAGAGCATATGCAAGAGATGCAAATACTGGGAAGAAACACTAGTACTTGAATACCTGGAGATCAAATGTTGAAGACAAGGCTACTTCTTGAGTGGTCTCCTATAATTTATCTTTTATTTGTTTACTCATTCCTTTGTGTTGTCCAAGGAGTTGCAAAGATTGATCCATCTTTCTTGATGATCTTCTTCAAGCTGAACATTCTTCCATTTCCTTAAAGATGAATCATTATCTCTAATATCTATCTTGTAATCTCCCACCCTTGTGCTTCATTGAAGCTCAAGAATTTCTAGGAGACCTCTAAACTAATTGCTAGTTTCTAGAGTTGTCAAAATAACTCACAAGTCTGTCCAGAAGTTACCTTAGCTCTTTCTATGACATCCTAGATGTGTCAAGACTCAAGAGCCTTTGTATTGTATGTTAGAGTAATGATGCATTAGTTAATAATTAATTAATCTTTAATTGATTATTAGGCTAATTTATTCTCATGCACTTAAGCTAAACTTATGAGTGTTTTCTTCTGTTAACTAGAGTAAGCTTTTATTAATCATTCTATCTCATCACATAGGATGACGACACTTGTCATGATCTAATCCCGTTATCATTTAGGGTTGTTTTTATAAAGCACTCTCTCTTTGTATTACTTCATTTTGTAAGTATTTTCTTGTTGAGGATAGAGCAAATCATTATTTGCAACTCTCTTGCGTGGAAGGTGTTTTTGTTCATTGTTTGATCTTGCGCATCGTGTTTTTCACAATTCTAACATTGTATCGTTACAAATGAAGAAAAATATTAAATTTGCATGTAGCTGATCCATCTGACCTATTATCCATAGTGAAAATCTTGACTGGGTCTATGATGTCCATATACATGTCTAAAAGTTGTACTCCACAACATATTGCTGTCGTTATATATATTCTCCATAAATTCTTGTCTCCCAATCCTTTGTTCATAGGTTTGAGATACCTTATTCCAGCTCAAGTTGCTTGTTTAGGATGAGAAACTTTCTTCCAAGCAATCAAAAGAAGTGATGGCACTCTAATCCTGTTAGATAAATATACATTAGATTTGACACTATAATGTGAATTTTCTTCAACCCATCTGGCCAATTATCCACATTGAAATTCTTGGCTGGGTGCATTTGTCTATATGTACATGTCTAAGAGTTGTGCTTCACAACATATTGCTATCTTTATTTATTTTCTAGAGTCTTGGTTCTCAATGCTTGGGTCATAAGATTGAGATTTCTTATTTCAGCTCTGGTTGCTTGTTTACGACTATTTTCCCTAGCAATCAAGGGGAAGTGATGGCACTCTTAAATCCCGCATCACATCTACTTTGGATCATGACAATATAGTTATAAGTTTTTCAAGGAACCTGAACAACTGACATCAAATTGTTTGGGATGGTTTGGAGGACAGACTTTATCCTTTGAAGTTTCCCAGCTGCCAATTTACAATAACCATTTTCCCTTCCATCCTTCCAGCCTTCATACTGTAGCAGTGAATCAGCCCTGTCCATACATTAGATTTATTTCTTCACCGAAAAGGGGAATTCCAAGATACTTTAAAGTGAGGGAATCCTTTACAGAGCTCACTATGTTGCAGATTTGGACTTGCCACTGTCTACATTGAAAAAGAAGTTAATAAGTGTTTAGTAATTGTTCTGTGCTGAGCTCATATGCTTTGACTCTTGAGGATAGCCTTGAGGTTTTGGGTTGCCAGACAAGGCCTTATTGTTCACGAATTGGAGATGTGTTAGGGCCACCTCCCTTTGTTGGTAAGCCCTTGATGAGACTCTTACCTTTCAACACAAAGGTTTTTCCCAGCATCTTTCTAGCAGTCGTAGATAAATAAGGGAAGAGAGGTTTCTGTTTCTCAAACCTTATTCTGCTGAAAATAAAGCCTGTTGGGATACTTTTCAAAGGGCCAAGAACTTATCACAACTTTTCTACTCATGAGCAAAGATCTCCAACTGGGACAAAACCAAACTTGTTGAAGAATTTAATCCAAAAAAGTTCAATTTATCCTGTCATAAGCTTTCGCCACATCAAGCTGAAGAATCATGCCCGGCCATTTACTCTTAACCGTGCAATGGATAATTTTGTGCAGTAATAATTCTGCCCATGACTTGACACTTGACAGCCTTCCACAAACCTACCTTGATCGTCAGAAATGATTGTACCTGACAAGTGATTAAGCCTATGCGTAATCACTTTGAAATTACCTTATAGGTGAGGATCAGTACCATCTTCTAGAATTTGATGTTTTATGCTGCTGATCCCTTTCCAACATCTGTTTGCTTTGGAAGGGGTTTCCAAACAGCCACATATTCCAGTTTTTGGTTTTCTACTAAATGATCCATAGCTTTTGAACAAGAAGGTACATTTTAGAGCTTTGGATATTGGCAAATACTTTTTACCACTGGTCACCTTTTGTCTATAGTCAGCCATTGGAGCTACATATTCTTGAACTTAAATGGCACCCATGGTTTTGAATCTTTAATAACTTCCAAGGATAACAGGCCAGTGATACAAGCCACTGCATTTCAGCACATTTATCTCTATATTCAAGTTATTGTCAAGCCATGAATCATCTAAGGACAAATCTATCAAATCTCTCAATAATTCTGTTCTGTCTGGTGCTTCTGTTGTCCCAAATGAAGCTGCCTTAAGTCAGTAACACATCCCAGAAAGATTTCTTGGTGAGAAAGTGATTGAAAAATTTACTTTCTGTTAAGAGGCAAGCCACCTCCCCTTTCAGTAGTCTGAAGGAACAATTATAATTTCGATTCTCCAGGCTCCTTGAATCCGTGGTAACCCTCCATGACTAGGTCTATTGTTGTTCAAGGTCCCCACATTCTTTTCCTCTCATTCTCACAGTAGGAGCATAGAAATTGGCAACACTGTGGCAACAGTCTTTGACAAGATATTGAATTTATAACACTTATCCAATTCCTCTGCTTATCAATAATCAAGCAGCTGATGGTTCCAGGGTTCTAGAGCATGGTTGATTTCCAGAGTTGCCTTCAGCTTCAACTACTTTCCATTGAATATCTCACCAGCCCTGCCTACCCCAAAATTCAATGTTCTGTAAACTACTTTTAGTCTCTTGTTCAAAAACTACATTTGGCCTACAAATCTTGAATTTTCTATGCAAAAATATTTGCTTAATAGGATTCATTCAATCCCTTTATATTTCATGTCAAGATTTTCATTTTTTCTTTGTAGATTTAGCCCTTTACTAAGCATTATCTATTCGGGGTTGATTGCTGTTCCCATGAAACTTTGCCCTTCTTGTCTTAGTAGCTCTGCTTATGGTTTTCAACTTTTCTTCCTCAGAGTTGCTGCCCTAGCATCTTTTAGTGTCTTGCAAAAGTGTATATACTTGGTCATTCTATCAACTGCAATAATGGTATTCTTCATTTTTGAGTTTGGGAGTCCTTCGACAAAACCCACAAAAATATTCTCACATCTTTGATTGGTTATGGGCAGCAGTGGTATCAGTATCGGATTTTTTATTATTTCTCAATCCTCATTTCTTTGTCAGATTTTATATTGTATTGCAAATAGTTGAGCGTCATTTGTAGTCTTTCCCAAAAGAAAGTTTTCATTGTTTGATTGCAGGCCTTGAGGAACCCCAAGGGTCCTTCTGTGGGAACAAAGTGAGCTTCATGAAGAATTTTATACTTGAACTTTGAATTGAGATTTATATAGAGATGGTCCTCGTCCAAAATAATGTTGCTTCTCTATGCAAAATATCCTTGAACCTCTTGACTGTTTTGCAAAATATGTGAATTGCTGTAAATGAGGATCTTGTTGCCATTCTGTTATATAGGCTGGAATAATGACATACTACGCATGGATGTTCTTGTTTGTTCTTAATAAGGTTTCTGTGGCCATAATTTCCTTATCTTAATGCAGATAATCTCAAGAAAATCACTTGATATTACTGATCTATTTTCTTGCTTTACAATCTGCATATATTTCATGTTGTTATGATCACTCTTTAACTTTGAAGTTTGTGCCTAACAGATATTGTTGTATTGACATGTTCCATTTTTTTTCCTTTTCATAGTGGATTTGGATTATTCCCTTTCATCTATTACAAAGTTTTGAAGTAAAAGGCCTTCTTGCCTAAACATTAGGCACAGATCCAATAACCTGTCCAGATTCATCATATTCCAATATCAACAATTTTTGGAAAGCCATGATCTTGGGTGTTTGAAGGCATGTTCTTTAATACATTGGTTAAGGGAAAGGATAAACTTGCATGGTTTTAAAAACTTATTTGATGTCGCCAAGGAATGTCATAGGACCACTCTAACTACTGAAGTTATCTTTTGTATCTATTATATCTTCATTGTTATGATCCAAAGTTTGTTGAAACAGGGGTCCAAACAAAATCACTCCAAACTACAAAGTAACAACACAAACTAAAATACAAGATTGGACATTGTAGCATCACCATTTCATCATCTTGTATTCGTCATATCATTGTAGTAACATGACATTTTTTTCACCCCATACCAGCCAACCTAGGAAAGAGAGCATAGTCGATCAGATAGGAAAGTAGCCATACTAGATTTTATACATGTTAAACAATGATCATTTTGGCATCATTTTCTCTTTATCTTGTTAGTTAGGATCTGCACACTTCTTGGAGACATTTTCTTGTTAAGCAATTTGAATTTTTTTACTAGTGGATATTCTTAAAAAGCAGAAAACTTCTCTACAGGACTTTATTTAGTTTGTGTTTATAACTTTATTGCATTGTTGCTGCACAATCAGATAAAAACTTATTATGGCTATTTCATGTTGAAATCTGTTAAATGCATGCATCCAGTTATCTTAATTTTGGCTGTAATGTTGTGATTTTATTACATAGAATATGCTGCCATTTATTGTTTTAAATCATTTTATGATTTGTTACGTCTCCCTGCCTTGGGTTTATAATATATTTGTTGACAAGATATATTTTTCCCCTTGGCCAGAAGAAAAGTGCTAGTGGGATATTGCCCCTGGGTTTGTAGTATGTCCACTATGCCTGTTGCAAATCCATCACTGGAATATTTATTTCTTCTCCATTAGTCTCGTACTAAATCTCTTGACAGGATTTTATCTTTTTCACTGGGCTTGTAGTAAATCTACTAGTTGTATATTATTCTTTTCTACCCCAGTTCTGTTCTAAATTTGCAGGTGGGATATAATTCTCCTATATGTGTATAGTAAATATGCTAGTAGAATACATCATATATCTCTTATGGAGGTTGGCCAGATATGACTAGCTTGCTGAACTCTTTAATTAAAGAGCCTGACTCCTTCCAAGAGAATGATTAATAATGTTAAGAGGAACTTTTTTTTGATTGGTTTCATCATTGGTTGTGCTCCATAATAGTACTCATTATGAAGGAAGACCTGAAATTTGAGCAGACCCTATAGTCCACCTATATGGATATAAATGCAGATCACATATTGCTTATACTTTTGTTTTTTCAAATGTTTTATCGTTGAATACAGATTATTGAGGGTGGACGATTGGTAACATTTTGGGATAAGGTGTTTAAGGGCAATGAACTTTTGAGTCCGTATTTTAGGTGTTGCACGATATAGTATTTTGCTTGAATAATCCTACTACTTTCTTGGAAGTAATATTTCATTGGTATTTAATTTTGAATTTCCCAAAATATGCATATAGTTGGCTTGCTTCAAGGATTAATTGAACTTTATCTACATGCTGAAGGTCATTTGAATTTTACTTAATGTAAAGTGTTTTTTTTTGAGTCTATTGGGGCCCTCACCTTTGAAAATGTTAAAGAAACAATAAACAACCAAATTTGACCAGATCAGCAAGAAGCTAACAGACTAAACCAAGCGAAACAAGAAGCTGCAAAAGACAAAGAGGAGCACTAGGTTCCAAACGAGAACACTGAACAGAAACAGAACCAGAGTTCTGCTCAAACAAGAAGACATTAACCAGCATACAACTAGCTAACCATCCAAATCTTCTTATGAGAATTTAGAACCATCTGAGATGAAGCCTTTCTAGATAAAGATTTCTTGTTTGAAACCCAAATCTACACATCCTCCATAACATCTGCTTCCAGGGCGTTGATCACACTTAGGCAGCTACTCAACCCAAAGGTGGAACCAACAACAAAAAAAGAAAAGGCTTGGCTTCATATCTAAATTAGGATATGAGAAGGGACATGCAAGGAAGATATTGAAGGCAAACAAATAAGAGACTCAAGCATAACTTCCTTGATGGCAATGATCACACCTCAATCAGAGAACTATCGAAGGATGTTTTACTTTCAGATCCTCTCAATAGATGTTTTAGCACAACCTTGGAAGGCAAATGGGATGAAAGCAAAACATCTGCAGAACACAAACCACCAGAAATAGCCACTAGAGGTTTTCCTAGAAACCCCAGCCAAGGCACCATGAACTAATAAATGGTGAGATTTATCATCCTTCCACCAGGTAAGCTTGACCAAAAGATATATGCTTAACCCTTGTGCACATGTTTTCCAAATGGCCCAGAACCTAACAATTATGGTGATAATAATCCATCTTATCATAGTCTAGTTGCTGTTTCCAAATACAATCCTTCCCTTTTAGCCAGATTTCAGCCAATAAACCCTTAGAAATATCCATCTCAAATACCCTTAGAAAGCATCAGTCTCTGAGGAGAGAACCAAGAAGGCCCTGATAGTATTACCAATAACCTCTAAACAAGAATCAATTTTTGATTGCAATGAGAGATAAGGCAATTTGATTCAATCTGGGAGCACCGAAAGATTCAGAAAAAGGATTGAACGTAGGATACCCTTTCATAAACAAAACAACCTTCCCCCAAAACCACAACCCCTTCTCTAGAATCTTCACCCTGCCAACCAAGGATTTGTAGTAAATAACAAAAAAATCTTGTTCACAGGGATATATATTAACAGACTTTGAGAGGAAAGGCTTCCGCAACCAAGAAACCTGATAATGTAGATTAGGTGAAGTAGGCCTTTGATATCAACAAAAAACATTTCTCAGCATACTAAGCTTCTCCATCCAAAACATCAGAACCCAAGACAAGCAAATGAATCTCCTTAGAGCAATATACTGCACGAATTGGTTTCACAACCCTAGGACCAACACCATCTATGTTTTCCATAGGTTGAACATAAGTAAAACCCACCACAATCATAACTGACAAAACCACATTGCAAAAGAGCATCGTTGAGGAATCAAGACAACACCCGATCCCAAGACAGTGCACAACACTTCTCTGTCATCTATCATTGTAAAAGGCGAGGGAACATGATCCTTAACTTCGACCAAAGAGCCAAAATTGTTCGGGTCAAAGGAAAAAATTAAACCAGATGGGAAAGCCGAAGAACCCACACCATTAACTTGCACATGTCTAGAGGACACGGGAGTGTCGACAATACACTCACAACCAACTGTAACAATGGCTACATTGAGCTTACATGTGATTGTTAAGTCTTGAAGAACAGGAAGGTCTGAAGGAGCCGCACTAGGGTTCAATGGGAGGGAACATACACAACAAACCAAAGCCATCACAATTTCAAATAAATATTACTTCAATAAGTATATCACAAAAGAAAATTAATACAAATATCAAGGCTTGATGTTGGGTGGGGCAATTCCTTAACTTGAAAGGCAAGAGCTTCTAGGAGTCCCTAGTCCCTGCTTGTAGCAGCAGGACTATTAGCAATCGATTCTCCATTACTTTCTTACGATAGAACCAATCATCTGCTCTGATTATTTGTTGTCCTATGTTGATACAAGGAAATTTTTATTTTAATTGGCTACAAATTTCTACTTCTTATTATGGTCTTCATGTCCTTCGAAGTTGGTCTGAGCATAATAAGAGGTTTCCAACAAACATGTTGTCTAACATGGCTTTATTACCTCCTACCCAGAAAAATTGTGCATTGGTGTGTGTCAACTTAAGCTATTAAAATATTATCTTTAAAAATGGAGAAACAGTCATGGCCTTTCTGCGTTGTCTAGTCAATAATGATGTCAGAGCTTGTTTATGAGAGGTTAATGTCAGCCACCAGGGAAAGTTGTTCTAGGAAATTAGCAGGCTGCAATATTACCGTGTGAGCAAAAGCAGGCCACGGTATTACCCACTTGTTAGCAAATTATTTAAGAGCCAATATTATTGTGAGGAAATCAGCAGGCAGTTAAGAGCACATTGTGTAATACCATGTTAACATAACCACAGCAGACCATCTAATGCTGGCAGCCAAATCCATTAACTGCCTATTTGGATCAGTCACTGTGTGCTGTGGTCACCAATCGAATAGCTCTGGCCCCACGTATATTGTCTCCGCTTCACAGTCCCTGGCTTTCTATTCAATGCAGCATGTGTGAAAATGAGAGATTTGGGATGGAGTATGGACATCCATCAAAGAACATCAAGAAGAGGATTTTAGTCAGATATATTTGGAAGTGCCTTGGTAGACATTAATGCAAAATATAGAAGCATAGACAAGGCATGTGAATGGCTTGACAAAATGCCTCAAAGAAATGTGTTGTTGATGTGAATTTGACCGCCACAGTGTAGCATATGCAGCCAACGAAGGGCAACAGAAGGCCCCACCGTGAAGAGCACCAACCTGCTACATTGCATTGCCACCTCATATATGTGAAGTTGATGCATATGAGTTGAATGCCATTGATTGGGAACTCTGTTTGTTTCTGGAGGAATAGGTTTGGATAGAGATCCACTGAACAAAAGAGGAGGCAGGTGGAGTGCCAAGCTTAATGTACCTGAGACTGCTACAATCTCTGGTGGTGCAGAAGAAGGGTATGCGGAGATCACTTAGGATGTGAGAAATGACTTTGTTGCAGTCCACAGTAGCGAGGTCGTTACACAAGACATGGAAGACTCTGAGATGACATTGTTAGGTAGGCATCTGGAAAATAAATTTTCATTTGGACCTTCTGTGATGAGGAATGCTTCTACAAGGATAAAGCAAGTTTGTGAAGAGCTCTGATGCCTTACACCAGTGACAAAGAGGACAACTCATCCTACTGGACTGCATGATTGGAACAGAAAAGCCCATCATGCATTGATAGTACTCAAGTTTATCATTAAGACCACAGAAACTGCTGATTGGAACAAGGTTTCTGAGAACTTTGATAAACTTGCTGAGAATGGATTACTTCCCCGGGCTTGCTTTGACCAATGCATAGGTAAGCGAAATGTAATCTTTTTGCTGCTAATAAAGTGAGTTTTTTGGGAGGGGTTCTCTGAATTCAGCAGAATCAGTTTTGGGTCCTTGGGATTTGATTGGATTGTGAATTATTGACAGCTTTTCCATTGCAGGTGCCAGGGATGGACTTGAATAGATATCCAAGCTACTATATAGCACAATGAGGGAAAACACAAGTGGCAGGCACTTGTCTCAGACTGGCTAGACTGGTTAGCCACTGTGTGCCAGCCATTCTACTGGTCACCTCAATAAGGAAAGACAAACTTAAAATCTTAGTAACCTGTGATGGATGGTCATCCTATCTTTAGAACTTAAAGCACTTGTGGAGAACTCTAGGGGCGCAACTTACAACCCAATCTGATAGGAGGGTGCAAATGCCAAAGGAGATCAACAGTCTAAAATGACAGCAGACAAATAAAATTGTTTGAAATTCAAAATGGCCACTGGCCCAATTTTGGCTGCCAACAAATGGCACAGCACCACATGTTTGCAGTATCTGTTCCAAAAAGAAATGATTTCTGTAACCAAGACTAACATTAAAATTTTGCGTCTTTATTGATGTCATTTTGTTACAAGTGCAAGAACGAGTCCTTCCCAATGGCCATCTTTCACTCTCTCTCTTGAAGGTTTAACTTTATACACATTGTATTCATAGAGGATTCTTTTTGTTCATTTTGAGAATACATGTAACATGCAGATTCATTCCAGAGATTTTGGAGTGTAGTCCAGAGAGCTTGGAGTGCATGTACACTGTCCCATACAAAAGAACTGATAGGAATTTTGTGCCTCTTTAGTAAAATACTTGTAACTACATTACAGTGGGCAGGGACTAGTCACTTTTTGACACTTGTCTTAGGATGTCTTCTACATTGTTTGATGCATTGATATCAAAATTGTATTTTTAAAGTTTAAGCAAGTGAAGAATGCTGCTTCGTGTACTCCATCTTATATCTTTTAAATAATTAGAATAGGAACATTTGTTTTTGATGATCATTTTAAATTATTGTCAGAAGCGTATGCAATCTTAAAAGTGTTTGTGTCCTTGGAACCACTTCAACTGTTATTTTATCTATTTTTTCACACTACAAGATATTGGAAGCACATTTTGCAATGCTTTAACAATTATAAGATGGTTGAAGCAAATACTTCAATTTTTTATCCATTTGCATTGCAATTTCAGCCAAGCATGCAACTCTGCCTGTGACGTGTGCTATTTATTATGAATTAATTATAATAGAAAATATGGACAAAGGAACGTATCCATAACCCTAAAAAGAATAGTTAAAAGGAATTATTTCCTTTCTGTTCATCATTTGGAACCAAATGATTTGTGTAAGAAAATCATAATACTCAGGAGTTTAGTTCTGCAAATGAAACATTCTGAGTACTGTGGTAAAAATGTATTTTGCAGGTATCTATGAAGACTGAAGTCAGGTGGGTTCGGGATATGCTTAGGGGAGATGATGCTTATGAGTTAAAGTTGAAACTTCTAGAACAAGTTCCTGAAGAATATCCATACAAAGATGAGGAATAAACAGCTAGTTGCTCTCTCCATAAGAGTTAGAAATTTATGCTTTCGAAGTCATTTCTGTCCTGACTAATCCGAGACTATGCTTCAGTATATTATTGCCAGAGTATATTTGTGTGTTATTTTATGAACCATGCCCTCCATTATTGCTAAAGCAGTTTTTTTTAAAATTATTTTTCTGTAATGTGGAAATCAATACACGGCCCTTGAAATGTACACAATAAAGGCATTCTTCTGAATCTTCACTTAATATTAAACTATGTAGAGCCTTACTTCTTAATGACGTATGACTAGCATATTACTACCTTCATGGGTGAATGTCCTCACAAAGGTGATTGTTGGATGCTTTCAGTTTAACTTGTTTTTTGGATACATACTTTTCAGCTCACATGCCAAACTTGGTGAAGCCTGTATCAATAACATAATTTGAATTTGAGGAGAAAACTATTCATTTCCTTTCAGGAGTTTCCAAGGAAAGATTGTGGAAAAAAATTCCCTTCTCAAGTGAGTATTCTTTGCTGAAAGAAAAATCCACACCCTGATCTGGAAATGGGCTGATAGCTCAGTGGCATAGCACCCAGGCATGCTAATGGGTGGTCTGGGTTTCAAGTCCAACTTAATCCATAGAAAATAACATTCCATACAAATGAGCAAACCTTTCAAAACTAAAATGGAAAAGACAATTAATACAACAAAAAGGAAATATTCTTTGTAAACCCATTCAAAGTATGAAGGGAAAATAATTTGAAGGATGATTGTTGACATAAGAGAGGAGGCTTCTAGAAACACTCCATTAAGATTAATGGAGAATGGAAAACAATTTCTTTTGGAGTAAGAATCAATTCTGAAAAGAAGTCTTTCAATGAAGTAAAAACTGTTCCAAAATTTGAATAGAGATTTTATGAGAAGTGGAAAAGATATTTATTTATATTTTCCTCTCAATTAAAGTTGATTTTTTTTGTTTTTGTTTAAAAATGAAGTTGATTTTTTACTCATGATATAAATTTTAAATTGGCACCTGCTTTTCATGTACTGCTGAAATTAAAAAACCAAGTGAAAAGTTGATAGTAAATCTTGTCAAGGGCAAGATAAAATGCGGAAGCTCCCATGTGTTTGAAGGGATCTAGAATATTTGTTTTTGATGCATTACATAATTCATTTATTATTCTCTATGTTTTTGTTAGATGATATAGATTTTACTTTTCTGATATTTTATGTTGATGGTACGATGCAGATTTATATTTATTCAAAAGATCTTGATCGATACATTATAATGCAATTGTCCCTTGCTCTCTAATTCTCCACTCTCCACTCTCCACAAGCAAGACCATTGATCTAATGCTTGAACTCTGCTCATATCTATTCATAATTAATCTTATTACAATTTATTTGATACAATACACAAAAGATCTGCGATTTGAAATTGAATCGCAACTAGTAGGATATTTTCTATCTACTCACAATTAATCGTATTACAATTTATTTGATACAATACACCAAAGAGCTCCAATTTTGAAATTGAATTGCATCTAGTAGGTTATCTACTCATAATTAATCTTTTTACAATTTATATCATACAATACACAAAAGAGCTGCAATTTGAAATTGAATCGCAGCTAGTAGGAATTGAAGTTATGCCTATCAATTATCACTATAGAATTCAGCTTTTGACCGTGACAACATACAATCAACATTTAACCGAAAAAAATTCTTTGAAGAAGGTCAGCAAACTAAAATGCAATCCAAAACCAAGCAACAAGATCAATATCATTCAAAAGCTTCTAGAAAAGTACAAATAATGCATAGTGATTTTAGCATTCACGTAGAATGTTTTAAGATTCAAGCATATGATTTTCACTGCACACACATTAGGGAAAAAGGGAACTGATTCTACAGTCTGCGCATAAGCATAAGGATTCACACAAAGGCTGACCATGCAAACAAACTGAACGTGCTTACTGGTCGAACGTGTTTTACTGCTAATAAAGCAGAAACATATCATAAGTTGACATTGATGGCTGGACGAATTTGATGGTACTTTGGAATTCTAGTTGTCTTGGGCAATGTAAACATGTTTTCACCTTGGAAATTGTACTGAGTTTTTGATATTGAGTTTCCTGATTTGTTTTGTAACAGCCAAATCTAGAAATGGAAGTTTAGCTAGAGTAAGAGAGTGGGCTGAGAGAACAATTGGAACACCGAGAAGGGTCTTGATTGGTAAATTTAAAGATCAAGATCTGATCATAGGAGGCTGGGGCATGGATTGTCTTATTTTTATAGCATTACAGGCTTTTGAAGCTATCGAAAAGGTTGGATTTATCGTGCAAATAGTTTTTGCGCGTTATAATCTGTCATGCCCATTTTCTAACAAGTGAACATGAACACAAAACTATTTTCGATTTTCTATTTTAGAAAAGCATGTTAAATAAAATATTATTTCAAATTGTCCTATTCTAATCTTGCATTAAATTAATTACTAACCACTATTCTTTGATCCGATTTAATAAATAATATTATTTTTGCAACACAATTAAGCATTTAATTAGAAAATGAAAAGTAACTCACATTAACTTCATTAAATCTTAAAACATAATCACATTTTAGCTTTAGTTTATCCTTTAATTAATTTAATATATGAAATCAATGTTCCTTATTCCCTAACCTTATGAATAAAAAAATTAACATGACCATAGCCACTCTATTTAGTTAATCTACATGGGTTATTCTTAAATAAATTTGATAATCTTATAAATTATTTTTTCACTCTCTTTAATATAATAACCAATATACAAATTATCCAATTAATTTATCAATTAAAATCACTTGAGAGCCATTTCCTTATAACCTCTCTCAAATTTAAATTATCTCTTAACCAATATACAAATTATCCAATTAATTTATCAATTAAAATCACTTGAGAGCCATTTCCTTACAACCTCTCTCAAATTTAAATTATCTCTTTAAAATTAAAATAACATAATATGATCAAAATATAATATTTCACACAAAGCAAAAGAGAATTAAAATCCCTAATCACTTTTAGAATAAAAAATAAAACATTTAAGTTGTGTCTTAAAAGGCAAGAAAGTTTAATTCCCTATAATAATTTAAATTGTTTCTTGAAGGTAAGAAAGTTGAATATTTCATAGAATTCTCATCAAAACTTAAATTTTAAAAAAATCAGCATGGAGCCTAAACACTAAATCTCATCGCTTGGTTGAGAGCTAACAATAACCCTTAGAACTAGGGAAACTTTAGGATACATCTAAACCATAAAGGCATTTTTAAAAAAATGGTCTTCCTCTATCCTTTCATTCATTCTTTTGTTTATAGGTGGAAGCATGGAGAGGAAAACCTACAAGAGAACTTGGAGATCATTTAGATGGCTTGTAACATGCTTCTTATTGATGTTGTGCAAAGTATATTTATAGTAGTTTGTTATTGAGATATACTCATTGTATGTATTTTCATTAATATTTTTGTTTAACAATTTATTTATTTTATTTATTTATAGACCCATACATATAATTGCAGATTTAAGTTCTTTTATTTTGGAATGTCTTATAATTGTATATCTGTAGTAACTTATAATCTCAACATTTAAATACATAAGCATAAGGGTATGTGTAGGATCATCATGGAAAAAATAGGTCCTTAAGTGAATAAAATTCAAAAAATTGGAGTTAGGCAACTTGATGTAAAAATTTGAATAAGTTATCTATATTATTTTAAAAATATGTAAGAATAAAATCTGTAGCAAATTGATTTTAGTTTCTAAACTACTAGGTTTATTTACAAAAAAAAAATCTATTTGGTGAAAATTTGAAATGTCAATGTAGTAGTACTTAAATTTCAGGGAAAAAATAAGAAGTAGGTGTCTGTCTGACCACCCTAACCACAATAAAATGATAATATTTTTTTATAATATTTTAGATATAAGTAGGGGACTCATGTTTCAATGTGATGCATATTTTTTTGTAATTTTTTTCCAAGAAAATAATTAATTATGAATTTTTTATTACAAATTTAGAAAAAATTTAAAAACTCATATGTCTAACCACCTTAACTTGGTCAAAAATTCATAAAATTCATTTTATTTTTTTTAATCCTATATTATGTGAAGCATGTTTCGGATTCAAAAAATGTGATACCGTTTGAAAGCTATAAATGTTTTTCAATCATCATGTCAATAAGGACTTTAGTCATAATTCAAATAGAAAATGAATAATAATTATTTATTAAATTAAAAGTAAAACATAATTTATATTGGTGGAAAGTTGAGAATCTCCTTTAAAAACCCTTTTCGTTTCATCAATTTTGGGTAAAAAAATAATTGTCAGCCACATGGGCTATCATATCACTTAGGTATTGCCACTTTTTGGCCCATCATGATCCTGCACATACCCACAAAATATATATTTCGTTGAGGGCACATGTGTGTGTATTTGTAGGTCGATGAAATACTACTAGTTGTAATAGAGGATAGGACAAAAATACGTAGAAATTTTATACACACATAAAGTTCAGAGCACTATGTGTAGTGGTGGGGCTATGGCCCCAAATAGGGGCCACTGCCTCCCAAGGGCTTGCAGACCCCCTATTGAGAGCGACATCCTAGCAGGCGTTGTACCCTTCATGGGGTTAGCCCTATCCAAAGGGTTTCGATCCTCATTATATGTGTAAGGGGAATATGGATCATTGATTAGTAACAATGAATGGATTAAAATCAATTCAAAACAAGATAACAAGACCCACTTACCCATGAAATGTAATTGCAAAGCTTAAGAATCCAAACAAGCAAGGTTAGCATAAATAAATGAAACACAAAATGAATTCAAAAACTACAATCATACCATCCCATGGTTGAGTGTATTTGTATTGAAGATGGATGTTGGATTTGCTTGATTCAACACAAAGCTTCCATTGCAAAAGCTTGATAAGATGATCTAGAATGCAAGGATATGTTTGCTTAATTTTTTTCAATAGTCAATCTGACATGACCTTTCTACAAATTCTCCAGATGAATTATGAGAGGGATGGAGGTTGTTTTATAGATTTACGAGTTTCAAATGAACACTTGAGATTTAAAGATGAAAGATCATGATCAACGGTCAAGGATCGTTGAGAGGTAATGGATTGATTAGTTAACTCACATGATTAATCCAATTAAGGGATTGGATTGAATGATTAGTGGGAGTAGAGTAACTTGGTGGAATTAGGAGATTAGATTGAGAAATCAGTGGACATGATTTATTCAATCAAAATATGTAAGGATGATTAATTAATAAATAAGGGTTTGTTTATTAATTGACCATGGTGAGTGAATTTGGGGAAATCAAATAATTGATTTAATTATTCAAATTTGGAGAAGGGAAAGTAGCTTAATTAAATAATCAATGATAATTATTTAATTATTTTAGAAGAATAAGGTATGTTAAAGACATAATTAAATAATAATGTTAATTTAATCAATCAAGAGGAATAAAGTTAAATTAGGTGATGACATAGTGAATTAATTAAAAAATTCAAGATTATTTAATTAATAGAGGAAAATAGGGTTAATGATGCAAATGATGTTAAAAAGGGGGTTAATGATGTTAATGAAGAGAAATGCAATAGTGATAATGAAAAAATGCCATTCAAGATGTGTGATATGCATTAAGCCATTTTTACATGTCTACATTTTCCCCCTCTTTGACACAATGTACTTGATGCATTGTTTCAAAGAATTCGAAGTTCAGATTAATAAATAATTTTTTTAATATACTCCACTGTGCCCCAACGGTCCACGAAAGGATGATAAGACGCTAGGATGCCCCCTCGAGAGGTAGGCCAGAAAAATTACTTTTTAGGTCAGGCTCACAAAAGGTTCTAATGATGTTGTAATGCAAGATGAAGATGTTAGCCAGAAGAAATGTTAGTAGGATTAGAGGATAAAATAAATTAGATGATTGATGATATGTAAAACATGATGAGTTTGATTTTGCTTTATGGAGACTAAGTAATGTTTAGCAGTTTTTATCAATGTAGCAAATAGACATGATGCACTAGGGTATTAATGACCAAGGTGGCTTTGTATTTTATTGCGTGGACTTTGACTCCACAAACAAGGAATATTCTTGCTCATACTAGACATACGAAAAACCTGTTAGAGTGTATGGGTGGGAAGTTTCAAAACATTTCAGACTAGTTACATAGAGAGGTATGGAGTACCTAACATGCAATCGCTACATGAATTGCCCCAAAACGACTTCCACACACAAAACAAAACAAGTATTCTCCATGGTAGTATTACAAAAATATCCAAAAAAAAAAGAAAATGAAATTGATGATCAATGCCCCCATTCCTTCTTCTGTAAATCCTTATGGACATCCTTGAGAGATCCTGGGAATGAGACAGTAAGATAAATCAAAATATAAAACAATGTTGTTGTATCACTTGCCATAGATGTTTCATGATGTTATCCATTGATGATGCCTATTGTAGGAATGATTTATTTGTTAAGACACACATTAGGATGTTGATGATGATTTTCAAAAGGTAGGGTAGCTAATACTTAGGCAATGTTTTAGTTTGATGATGATTCAGTCATTTCTTTTCTTTGCTTGGAAGTTTTTGGATTTCGATGTTTAATTTGCTTGCTGATTGCGTTGCCAAAGGTTGAAGGCGATAATTGTTTGTTATGTATAGAGTTTATTACGGATAGATGATAACAAAGATAGGACTTTCAAGATTTTTTGAATGTTTTTGTGCTTTTCAGGTTATTTGAGGTTGTTTTTGACATTTTCGAAAGATTTAGAGACTAATAGGGGGGACCTAAGGGGACTGACCTAATGCCTCAGGGGCTCATCAATCATGGCCTTGCCTACATATACACATACACAATGTAGTTTGACTAACCATGATTGACACCGTTTTTGGAGTATTCTAACTGTTTATGAATGTCTTCATACTTTGATAAGATATTTGAATGTTTTTTTGATTTTCGACCAAGTTTAGAGACCAAGAGGGGGACCTAAAGGGACTGACCTAGTGCCTTAGGGGGCTCATCGACGATGGCCTTGCTTACGTTTTGTAGAGACTAAAAATTGTCCTAGGCCCACGACTTCTGATTTTCTCCATCATTTCCTCTTTTGTCTTTTATCATTAAATAATTTTTAATTATTTAATTATTTCCTAAAGTCATAAGTCTTCTATTAATTAAATAAATTTGATTTATTTAATTATGTCACTAATTAAGTCCCTTTCTTTCTTAAATTAAATAAATTCTCATTTATTTAATTTTTATATCACTTTCCACTATAATTAAATAATTATTTTAATTATTTAATTATTCATTAGTCTCTTTTGTCATAAATTAAGTTTATTTAATTTGGTCCACTCTCTTGAATTTTGAATTAAATTATTATTTAATTCAAAAGGTCCTCTTTGTCACATTCTTCTATATTTAAATAATATCTTTATTATTTAATTATTCATTAGCCATCTAGATTAAATAATTTTATTATTATTTAATTTCCTCTCACCCTTTTGTCTGTGCCAATCTTATCTTCCACATCAAGTCCTTATCTATCCATGTCTCAATTAACCTCCACCCTTGATTAAATTATTTATAATTTAATCTTGATCGTTAATCCTTATAGTGTTGCCCTAACCCTATTCTATTCTACATCTTTCATTCTTGCCCATTGATCATTGACATTCAATTCTAGCCCTTCATCCAAAATTGTCTTTTCTATAAAAGACCTCTATCATTGTCATTTCTTCATCTTAGACATCTTGCATCTTAGGCATCTTGGAGAATCTTGTGCTATCTCGAGTCTACATGAGCTTATGCTATCTTGCTATCAAGTCTACTATCAAGTCAAGTGCATCCATAGTCATATAGAATCTTCAATATTTTTCTTTGTCATTGTCATGGTCCATTATTTCATACTCAAAATCTAAGGGCAATTATTATATTCAAGCAAATTGGAGAAGTGCAATGAAGGTGAATCAATGGTGGCATGAAGATTTGGTAATATTGCTTTATATTTTATGTCTTTATGCTTATTTGTACTTCATTGTTTATTAGGGTTTGATTTATATGCTTTATTGCCTAACCTTTGATAATTTTTATTCTGATTACATTTGGTGAATCTGACGTGAAAGGACAAAATTTTATTGATCATACAAAAATATTTATTTTGCAGGTTACAAGTACGGATCACCGCAATCACAAAGGACCGAATGACACAATCGCAAGGCCGAACGACACAACTGTTTAGCATTAGGGCATATTTAGATTATGTCTAATTTCTTAGTTTGTTGTTAGATCTAGGTCATTCAACTTTTTATATTATTAGGCTAACCCTTGTTGCATATCACATTGGTCATTATATTATTTGGTTTTGGAGAATTTTATATCATTTTACAGGCCCATGCTATCGTGCTGCAACTGACTGTGTTTTTCCGTAATCGCCTTTCTGGTTAACCACATTGGACATCAACCCGAGTTGCAACTATTTTCGTGAACCATAGTCGACATCTAGAAAGTTGTAGTCACAACTCCTGAGACACATTTGCTTCTGTCTATGATAGGGAAAACTTTAAGAAACCCCCCCCTTGGCGCAGGTGTAAAATCTTGGCGAATTCGGTATACTTCCCAATGAAAAATATTAATTCTATTGGCGATTTTTTTCGTTTTACGGGAAAAAAAAATCCCAATTGGCGAATCTTTTATAATCCCTGGAAGTTTGTGGAAAATCTTGGCGAATTGCAATTTTTTTTAATAGAATAAAATATTTTTCATTGGCGAATAAAACTGTTTTTCAAACCAAATTTTTTTTTCCATTGGCGATTAAAACCTTTTTTGAAAGCAAAAAATATATTTTCATTGGCGAATTAAAAAGAATCTCAAAATAGTAAAAAAATCTAGTGGCGAAATAAATAGATATGCCAACGAAAAATCATAGGGGCCGTTCGTTGAATGTTTGATGGACGACTGTAGTTGCGCTCCGGAAGTAAATCTTTGAAGCACTAGACTTGTGATTTGACACCTCTGAAATAACTCTACAACCGTTAGATGCAGACATGTGGCGAGATCAAGGCTCATCGCTCATCACTCATTCTGTCTTTTCAATGCCTCGACATTGTACATTTCATTTAATTGAAATTCTCATTCTTTTTGAAGAAAGTGTGGTTGTCGTACTGCTAGTGCAGGCAGTGGTGGTGATTAATGCCATATGTGATATGAACATCCAAAGCAATTTCTTGGACAACTCATAGCTTTAATGAAACAAGATTTGTAATGATTTCATATAGTTTGAACTTTGAGTGATTTTGACAGCTTGTCAGCTTGAGGTACAGTTCAAGTTGGCATGTAGCCAAACGTCAATCAAATTAAACATTTTAATTATATAGGCTGGTAGCGGCACTGGTGGCCCATAAATAGGGATAGTGATTCAGTGATTAGTAGATAGTGCCATAAGGGTTTTTATTTTCTAGGGTTAATAACAATTCACGAAGAAGATGATGTAGTATTGGGGATACTGTAAATTCTCCTACCTATAGTTATGTAGTTATAGAGTAATCAGTAAAAGACGAATTTCCTTCAAGTTTAGAATCGGTGGAGTTGGAAAGAAGTTGATTTGGTTAACCTGAATTTTCAGACGGGTTTTGAACCAGGATGAGGAGCTCTGGTGGAGATAAGTGCTATCCCAATTTATCAAGGCTGCAGGTAAAACATGGGAGAAGATTTGCTTCTCCTCCTGTATTCTAACAACTCCCATTTCCCCAACATGGCTCTAGTTCTCAAAGGGGATAAGTACATTTTGTATCTTCATGGCTCCCATTTCCCCAGGACTGATTGGAACCCCCTTTCCCCAACAAGGTTGGCAAATCCACCAGCAGAAGCTTGTAATCATGAATTTATTTTCAGAGCCACATTTGTATTACGTTGTCACCAGTAGAAGCTTGGAATCAAGCATTTATTTTTAGAGTTGCATGTGTAGTAAGTTTTCAGTAGGAAAGCTTGGAAATTGGAATCAATCTGTAATCCATTGTAACGAGCAACAACTTGGAATAAATTATTAAATTTTGTCTATGTAAAGTACTAAAGTGGCACAGTGACATGTTATTTATACAAAATAGGAGCTACAATGCTACTCGTCTGTAAAAAGATATGTAATAATGTGACATTGAAATTCAGTTGCAATAAAATAAATGGTTGTGTTGTGTTATTCTTGATTCCTTGAATCTTTGTTATTCATTTACGCTTAAGAGTAAAGAGTTGTTTTATGAGTTCGGAACTTCAGTGTCTATTAATAATTTAATATATTCAAATCAGTTTTTTTCTTTTGAGAAATTAAGTAATATACTTTATGCAATACGCACTTGATAATTCATGGTTATATCGGGCCATCGGGGGAATGCTATCATTCGTTCCACCGATGTTTATGTGTTACAGCGGTGTGCTTACTTTTTTTGACTCTATCGGTATATCGGGGAGTGCACCTTATGAGTTATGAGTCTTCCTTCGGGCCATCGACGAGGCTGTGATGGGGGTTCCATCGATAAAGCATTGTTAGGCCGATGCCTATGGTATTGACTTTAAAACACATGTGTCATGTTTATTTTTTTAAGTTAATATCATAAATTACTCAAGTTTCAACCGTTGGATGAATATTTGATGTATGGTTGTAGTTGTAATTCGTAATGAAATGCACAGAGTGATGGGCTTCCCAACTTAAACCTTCAGAATCACCTTGTAACCGTTAGATTTAGAAAGATCAACGATTAAGACTAATAATTTGCAACTCGTAAACCTAAGACGTGTCATTCATTTTAATGTTCCAATTTCGAGAAACAAAGCATTTAAAGCAATTTGTACTACTAACTGCTAAGTGTCAACTCAAATTGTCAAGTGATTAATGTTTATTTTTAAAGTTAATATCATAATTCATAAATTACTCAAGTTTCAACCGTTGTATGAACATTTGATGTATGGTTGTAGTTGCATTCCGTAATGAAATGCACAGAGTGATGGGCTTCCCAACTAAAACCTCCAGAATCACCCTATAACCATTAGATTTAGAAAGATCAACGGTTAAGATTAAGAATTTGCAACTTGTAGACCTGAGACGTGTCATTCACTTTTGTCTTTATTATTTAATGTTCCAATTTTGAGAAACAAAGCATTTAAGGCACTTTGTACTGCTAACTGCTAAGTGTCAACTCAAACTGTCAAGTGTTTAATGTTTATTTTAAAAGTTAATATCATAATTCATAAATTACTCAAGTTTCAACCGTTGGATGAACATTTGATGTATGGTTGTAGTTGCATTTCGTAATGAAATGCACAGGGCGATGGGCTTCCCAACTTAAGCCTCCGAAATCACCCTATAACCATTAGATTTAGAAAGATCAATGGTTAAGATTAAGAATTTGCAATTTCTAGACCTAAGACGTGTCATTCACTTTTGTCTTTATTATTTAATGTTCCAATTTCAAGAAACAAAGCATTTAAAGCACTTTGTACTACTAACTGCTAAGTGTCAACTCAAACTATCAAGTGATTAATGTTTAATTTTAAAGTTAATATCATAATTCATAAACTACTCAAGTTTCAACCGTTGGATGAACATTTGATGTATGGTTGTAGTTGCATTCCGTAATGAAATGCACAGGGTGATGGGCTTCCCAACTTAAACCTCCAGAATCACCCTATAACCATTAGATTAGAAAGCTCAACGGTTAAGAATTTGCAACTTGTAGTCTTGTAGACTTGTAGACCTAACTCCTAAGACGTGTCATTCAGTTTAACATTCCAATTATGAGGAAAAAATCATTTAAAACAATTTGCACTTTGAAATTGTACAGTGATTTTTAAAGTCTTCACTCTTCAGATTGCTCATTGTAGTGCACCTCCCTATTTTGGATTCCATAGTTTCACTTCCAACAACGCCATTCCAGTTTTCAAGAGTCGGGACTTAGAATCTGGGTAAGTGAAAGAATTCTCGCGGCTACGTTTCATCATTTGACATTTCTTAAATTCTTATTTTGTCAAATTTTGAAGTTTGGGTTTAGAGAATCAAGAATTTGTTAAAATTAAGGAGGACTAATAGGTATTACTTATTAGGGAATTCAAATTTCACAACTTCATATTTGTATAAACATGTCTACCACCAGTACCACTAGACTTAGAGCAATGTCTGATAAAAAAATACATTATGCATAATTTTTTAAAACCCTAGGTTTCACTGATGGGTACCATGATATTTATGATCCTGAAATCTATGGTAGGCGTACCTCAGAACTTAGATTTACATCTCAAAATAAGGTTGCAAAGCAAAAAAAAATTGATAGTATCAATGCACTGTGGGTAACTGGATTAGGGCGCATGATGTTACATGAAGTTTTCCCTTGCCCATAATTCATCATGGTCTGTGCTGAAAATTATGATGATAAGAAAGAGCAATTGTTAATGAAGATAACCAAGAAGAATTGTTATCCATTAATGCAGAAGAACTTGGAAAAGTGTTGGGGTTTACAACTGAAGAATTTGGAAACCACCACATTGACCTAGAAAAGCTTGCTAGTGATTATGAAGCAGTGGAAGAAAGGCTGAAAAATGATTTCTTAAATTCAATAGTTATGGATAGAAACAAATTGAAAGGTGATCATAAGCCTCCTTATAATTTGGATATTTTTAAACCGTGGGTTCAGGATACTATTTCCATGCTAGCATTTTGCCTCGGTCTGGATAGCAATTTGGAAGTGGGTGCAAGCCTCCTTGAAATGATATATAATATCCATTATGCTGATGAACATGTCAAATATAATTATACTCAGCACATTGTAGAATCCATGCATAAACAATTTTTAATGATTAAAGTAGGTTCCACGAAGACATTTAGGTTCACAACCTACTTGTGCTATCTTTTTCTATTCAAATTTAGAGGAACGTTTCAGACCAACAAGCTTCAGATTCAACCCTATAGTAATGCAGAGGAATTTTTTTTAGCTCTAGTATATGAATGGACCACTGAGATAAGGATGCATGATTCTCGAAGGAACTACAATCATTTTGTAGACTAATCTCTGGCTCCATTGCATCAAGTAATTACAAATACTCCAATTCCTAGATTGCCTATGTCATGTAGAAATTGCATGCAACTAGGAAAATAAATACAATTGGTTGATTGATACTTAATGGAAGAATATACTATGCTAAGATTTTATGGATCGGGAGTACAACCATACAAACTTCCAATATATGTGACAAAAATGGTTTTTGCATTGGAATATGTAAGGCAGGTGCAAAGTGCTGATGAACTACACTTTCTCAGTCAGCTAAAGAAGACCTTATTTCCTTATTTCCTTCTTTACCTTTTTCATGTGGAGGGTTCACATTCGAGAGAAAAATATTTAGTGTGGCACATAATCTTTTGAATTTTTTTGCATTTGATGCTATCTGTCACTGGCAGTATGATCCATGTGACATTATTAAATCAATGATTGTGGCCAATAGGAATGCTGCAAATAGAATTCAACATCAAAGTAAACCCTTGCTTGAAAACTTGAGAAACAAGGATTCTTGGGATGAGGTCAAAATAGCAATGGAGAAAAGTGCTGCTAAGAATGGTATTTCTTTTGAACAATTGTTAGTAGAAATTATGGCATTGCATTAAAAGACAATCAGAACATACAATAATTTTTATGAAAAAAGTGATAAACCATTTAGTAGAGTAAAAATTCCAGGTTCTCTAGAGAAGGAAGTTATAGATAAAAATTGGTCACAATAAAAAATTACTGCCTTTTGGCCTATGAGGAAGGACCTAGGTGATCCAAGAGCTCTTGCAGAGTATGATGCTAATGAAGAAGATAAAGAGTTTAGCAAATTGTGGAATATAGAGCATCCTGATGAACATGATGAATCTGATGATGATATTGATAGGGAAGAAGAAGAAGAACAAAGCCATGCCAATTACAAACCTGGTTTAAGTGAGGCCGCAAAAGAGGAATATGCTTCAACATATACTTCAGGAGAAACCATACTTGAAAAAATTGGTTATCAAGGTGGTCCTTTGGGGTCCAAAGGAAAAGGCCCTTGGACAATACCAAGTGTTGAGCATAGAAAAATAGGTGATAAATCTAGCCTTGGGCTTGGAGGTGAAAAAGTAGACCAAGGGCATACAAGTCAAACTCAATTTGTTAGAGCTTCTAGTCCTAATCCTCATGGTCAAACTCAATTTGTTAGAGATTCTAGTCCTCATCCTCATGGTCAGATAAAATCACAACTAGGACATGCCCTTGGTGGACAACTTAGTGCAATTGGGAGTGCCATTGGTGGTGATGGTATGGGTAGTAGTACTAGTAGTGGTCAACATTTGCTACAACAAGAAATTACACACAATACTAAGAGGAAAAAAATAAAAGATACCACAGAAACATGAGGTGATCAAGGAAATCAAAAGAGGCAAAGGATTTTGACAGGTCCAAGTCACACTATAAGTGGATCCACCAGTACCACAAATGAGTTATTTCCAGACACTCCCACAAATCGAGTTAGTGTGGGTGCAACATAATTAGCAATTGCAAGTACTCCTATTCCTTCACCATTCAAGCATTCCATTGTTCTTGCCTCCCCAGGTTATGATTTCATTGAAGAGTTTAAAAAGAAATCAAACTTGAATAAAAAAGAAAAGAAGCAACTGATGGAGAGTGCGTCTGCTGTAACTTCAGAGACTGCAACAACCATGGTATTACCCACATTTGACACAAATAAAGAAATCATGGAGTACACAATTGTTGTTCCCACAGTTCAAAACAAACCAACAAATCAGATGGATCAATCTGAATACCAGGTAACCAATTTTCAATTGGATTTTTCTAGCCTAAAAAATACTGACAAAATTAATGTATCAAAGAAGAACAATGAACTGGTGTACACATCATTGCTAAAGAAAGATAGAGAGAAGAAAAGGTTGCAGACCCAAATAGAAAAGTTACATGAAGACCTAGCAAGTGAGAAAGCAAAGAGGAAAGCAACAGATAACAAGAGCAATGAATTAGAAAAAAGAATAATAAAATCTTCCTCTACATCGACAAGCAAAGAGGATAAATCAAATGAGAGAGAAGTGAATGACTTGAAGCGAAGGCTAGATGAGAGCAACAAGAAATATGATGAGGAAAAATCCACTTCAAAAAAATTAAGAGTAGGCATTGCGAATGGAAATGCACAGTGGGAACAAAAATTGGAGAAACAGAGAAAAACAAATGAAAGATCGGAGACAGAGCTGACGAAAGCAAAAGAAGAAATTAAGTCTTCTCAAAATAAGATATCTGCATTTTGTAGAGATATAGTGAGGCATATGAAACAAAAGATCTGGGATGAAATAATGTAGAGGTTTGATCATTTGTGTGACATGTTTCAATTGATTGATGCTATCAGACAAAATTATAAGAAGCTCAACAAATAGTTAGTGGACAACAAATAGGTGTTGGAATTAGAGAAATCTGCAAATGAAGTTATACAAACAGTCTACAAAGCCAGTGAAAATGATTTGAAATCAAAAGGGATTACTAATTGGATTGAAACCTCAATTAATTTGTCATCTATCATTGAAAAGTGTTTGAGAATGTCTGGAACAAAGGAATATTTGCATTTGGTTTCAGACAAGATGAAGGTGGTGGATGAAAAGGTAAGGAACTTCACAGAGCTTAGTTTTCCAGAGGCTTTTGACACAAATGAGTGATTCATTGGAAAGGATGGTTTCAGAAAGAAGATGGAAGGTGCAAGGAAGATTGATTTGGACTAGTTTCCTTAGAACCAAGATGTGAACTATTTGGATTCCATCAGAACATTGATAACCTTGAATGCAAAATTGACTAAAGAATTCAAGACAGGTTCCACTTCCAATTACAATCATGAAATGTTAACAAAAATTCAAGTCAAACAACATCAGTTAGAGCAAATGGAAATTCCACCACCTGAAGAGTGGAAGTTGCTAGAAAAGTTGATACAATGACTTGATTTATTATTTTCAATCTTTGATAATATGAGTTTCGAAGTTCCAACTCAGCTCTGTGCAGACTTGTCTTTGGGCATTGGCAAGATTTTGCATTGCCAATGCCAATATATACTCCTTCATGTGAAATTCAATTAAAAAGCTCAAATTCAGACTTCAATAATGTGATGATGTTCAATTATTTGGATTATATATTATTTATTTTATCATTTGAACTAGTGATGAACTATTAGCTCATTATATTTACTTCTTGGTAGAGCTTCTAAGTTATGGATGTTGAACTATTAGCTTCTATTATGTTTTGACTAAAAATCCTGATCAATATCCACCAACTTACGCCTCACCCACATCCCACATACTGCAAAAATACACTACATTTGATTTTATGATTAGCACAAATTGCAGAGATTTGTGTGACAAGATCCATTTTGTGGCCCACATTACTACTTGATCAATGATCATGTCCATAAATAAATCTAAAACCCCATGGTCATAGCCCCTATTCCTGAAGAATTCAAATTCAATGTACTGATAAATTAATTGTACTTCCACACACTCAATTTGAATAACATAAACAACCACTTTGGAGACAGCCAAATAAGTTAATAACTTATAAGCATATGAATCCACAACAGTTGAACACTCGAAAGCAAATCAGTAAATATGTGTAACCTTCTCCATTGTATTGATCTTCAAAGTTCAAATGATATGAATTATAAAAATAGTTTATGATATGAGATGATCTATCTTCTTACTATAAACCATCTCTAAAGTCTAATTAAAAATGATGTGATGGTCCATTGATCTCCTATTGGGGTCTTGATCTCTCTTATATATGAGAGGTAACAAGCTACAAACCCCTTACAAACCACTAACCACCAAAGATCTGTTCAAGGCTTCTACTCCATGATAGGGCACTCATCATGCTGTCGGCTGGCATTCTTCCTCTGAATCTGATAGTTGTCCCGTTGGATCTGATTCCGACTCATCTACACTTTGGCTAATAAACATATTGAATACAAAGAGATGATGGATGTAATCCTGTTCAACATAGGTGTCCACATTAGAGATCGCCTCTTTCATATCATATTCCATAGACATTATTTTTTTGAGTTTCTTATGAGTGTTTTGTAAAACCATAACCTCGTCATTTATTTCTTGCAACGTAGTAGTTAGAAGCCCAACAAGCTCTTCCTTCCAATCATCATATTCTCACAGATTTCTAGTGCCAAAATGAAGTGTTGGGAGTGGGACTGAATCAAAGCAGTCGAAATATTCCCCAAGCCTGTTATGATATCCATTATGTGATTCTACCAGCTTGTTATATGTTAGCAATATTTGTCCTTTTATGACATTCTTATCTAGGAGCTCCTTTTTCTCCTCCATCATTCTAGGCTGAAATTGTTCATTCTCCACCAATGCAATGCATGTCTATTTGAATACTTCCCAATATTCAATAGCAAATTTCATAATTTTATTGAAACTTTCTTTTATCATTTCAGATATAGTGTTATATTTGATGGTTTTCACTTCTTTCTCCAATTCTTTGCATTTCCACTGGGATTTCAGATGGCAATTCTTCTAGTAGGCTGCATCAGCCAATGCATCAAGCACTCTCTTATCTTTTTCAAGCCATGGGGAGTACAAATATGATGTGGAGGAGGAAGATGTTTTTTCTCTCTGATTTGCTAGATCCTTCAGTTTGTCATTTTCCTTAATCAGTTTATCGATCTGTGTTTTGGTAAATTTTTCCACATTTATGTTCAATTCTGCTGTCTCCATAGGGTTGGTATCCACTACTCGTTGAACCAAGAGATGACCAAACACTTGGTTTGGATTACTAATTATAGCACTAGCAGGTATTTTATCATGGGGATATAATGACCAAATAAGCAAGGTGGCTTCGTCTGGGTTTGTACCTAGATCCTAAATACATTTTGTCACTTGCTTCTTCTGTTAAGTTCATTGTCGTATCCCCTCTTTTTCTGAAGCTATCAAATACAATTGAAGAGCTAATGTCCCATCCTGGCAGGAGAACCACTCCAGCTTCTTGAAGCAATTCCCTACCTCTTTTAGGAGTGATGGACTCCATTTCCTTTTCAACCTCCTTTTTCAATTCCTCCAGAGCAGTTGCCTCATGTTCAAGAGTGATATCCTGTATATGTTGTCTCATTTTTCTACCTTTATATTCATAAACAAATGATTTAAATTTAGAAAATTTAACAAAATCACAATCAGAAATAAACTGTTGTCTAGCCATGACCCTCACATCATCAGATAGTTCACTTGATGCCTCAAATCTTACAATATTCTGCTCTTGAGGGGGATCATACTGTGCAATCACAGGAGCACTGATTTGTGTGACCTACTCACCCTCTTCATCACCCTGCTCTTCTTCACTTATATCAGTATCTACAAAAAAAATACCTTAGAAGTAGGCTATGAAGGTATGTAATCCAAGGGCTCTACGTCTTCAACTTGTACTCCTGAATAGGTTGCATGAGGTGCATCGAAAACAACTGGGGGAACATCCTTTACCAGTTCATTGACATGAGCGATGAGTTTCTCAATTCTTGTTAAAGGATCCTGTATCTCACCAAATGCCTTTGAATAAGATGGGACATTTTTCCTCTTCCATTCCTTTGCAAGCATAATCTTGTTATAGGCGGCCATTCTTTCCTTGGTGGAAGCCTCATCATAGTTTCTTATGACATCTTCGATTGAGAACAAATGTTCATACCCTGATAGCCCCTGCGATAATCTCGCCTTGTGAATAAACCCTTCTGCATCAAATTGTTTCCTTACATCACCTAGAGGTAGGTTGTACTGTGCTAATTTACCATCAATTTCTCCATATCCTTCATTGGCAACAACTGTAAAGTCTCCAAAACATAAGGTGCTAGGCATAATTGATTGTTTTCTATGTCCTATGAGGTGTTTGGAATCGGATTTTTCCAATTGCCTCACAATTTCTAAAAAATAAATTTGGTCAGGAACTACTCGTGGCATCAAGTGTGGAGCCCCTTCGAACCCATAAACCCTTATTAGTGTACAATTAGGGAAAGAATACCAGTTTCCCCAGTTATGATTCACTTTATTTTTCCGATCATTTTCCTTTGGTCTTAGAAATCTTTGTACTTCTGGGGATAGGTTATAGTTGCACGGATACCCTAGCAACTTCATCAATGGTTTTACAAAAAAATCTTAAAAATAAAGGTAATGAGACCTACCAAATCGGCTATCCCACAATTAAGTCCACATTTGTATAGGTTTAAAATCTCCATTTTCATCTGTATCTTTTATCCTTAATTCTTCACTCCAGACCCCTCTGACTTGTCCCTTGTACAATAGCAAATGCATAAGCAAAGAATAGTGTTCAAAATTAATATTATCACTATTATTTTAAATATTTTTGAGCCCTTGATGTAGGGCATTGGCCAAGTAGCTAGCATAATCAAATGGCCTAACATCCTTGCTCTGTATGTCTGCAACTAAGACCATTGGGGCAATCAACATGAGAGGCGGAACCTCTACTCCCAAAACCTGACCAGCTGAATAATAGGTGTATCGGAAATACTCTTCAAACAAATCTTCATGGAAAGGAGGGTTTTCACTAATAGAGAACCTCCTAAGTTGGCCTCCTTCATCCTTGGGCCTATGCAAAGGTAATTTCCATCTCTTATAGCTGGTATCCATGTGGTGATACTCTGTCAAGAGATCTTTGATTGTGAATGATAAATTCAGTGAACACTCTAACTGAAATACATTAGAAATGAGATCCCTAGAAATAACAAGCATGTCACCCCCGCCATGTGACTGAATAGTTCTTTTCTTGGGGTCATATTTGATAGAAAGAGCTTTAATTAGCTCTGCGTTCACAAACACATTAGGCATCACAAGTCTTCATAGGTTCAACCTCCATGGATTGCAGACTGGTTGAAACCTAAATTATTTTCTGTAATGGTACATGAAGAGGTCGTACCCTCGTTGCGGTGTCCAAATATCCCCTAAGCCCTTTTTTTTGTCCCATAATCGATCCATGGAAGGATTCATTTGAGCACTCCTCTTGGGTCTCAGCCCCGACCCAAGACATTGATCTATCAGGTCTTCATTTAGGAGTCTCTTAGGCTTTTCGGTTTTCTATTTTTTAGCTTTAGGTTTGTTTGTACTTTCTTCCATTCTTTAAATCTTAATCTTTTGAGTAAAATAGCTTCTTAGCTGGGTCTGAAAGTGAAGTACTTTCATGAGTCTCATCGAGTCGCCTCCATAGTCCATCGGTCTTTGCTGTGTCAAAACTCCAAGTTTTTGTGTTTCTGCTATTGGCCTAAGCGAAATCTTCCAAGATTTTGTAGCAACTATGCTATAAACTTGTGATATAATTCACTTCAATTCTGGTTCATAAATGCACCGCAACATGACTGCACGATGCACCAAGATGTCACATCAGTCTTTCACTGATAGCCAACCTCTCCACTAATGGACACCTATCCTTCGTTCTATCGGTGGGATGCCAGATAATGTTTCCTTGATGCACCATAGTTCCCCCGATATACTTTATGCATTCGATAATTCATGCCCATGGGCCATGGTTATAATTCATGGTTACTTTTGTTGACAACTTGACTCTATCGGTATATCAGGAGAGCACCTTAGGAGTCAGCCCGATAGAGTATTGTTACACCGATACTAGGTTGTGAGCTATTTTTATCGAGCCATCGGCGGGATTGCGATGGGAGTTCCATCAATGAAGCATTGTTAGGCCGATGGTATTGAATTTTGTTAGGAATGGGGGAAGGACTATGTCACTACAAAATTTCAAATTTGTTTAATATTTATGGATGCAATGTGAATGTAGGCTATAATATGGATCTTGTCACACAAATTTCTACAATTTGCATTGTTCATAAAATTAAAGTGTGGTATATTTTTGTGATTATTGATAGAATAAGATAATTCATGCCCATGGTCATAAATTATAATTCATGGTTACTTTTGTTGACAACTTGACTCTATCGGTATATTAGGAGAGCACCTTAGGAGTCAGCCCGATAGAGTATTGTTACACCGATACTAGGTTGTGAGCTATTTTCATTGGGCCATCAACGGGACTGTGATGGGGGTTCTGTCGATGAAGCATTGTTAGGCCGATGGTATTGAATTTTATATAATTTATAAAATATCATCAACTATAGTTTGACTTTGGCATATGTATTATGATTCATGAAGTGCAATATAATATAAAATATCATGAAGACTTGGAGTGCAATATAAAATAAAATATTCAGAACTTGAAGTGCAATGATTCACAATTTATTTGAATACAATATAAAAAATCATCAACTACAGTTTGGAATATGATTCATGCTAACATGCAGTGCTTGAGTGCAATATAAAATGAGATATCATGAAGTGCAATGATTCACAATTTCAATGTTCATTGAATACAATATAAAATATTATGAGACATCAACTACAGTTTGGACTTTGGAACAATGGAAACTGATTCATGAAGTGCAATAAAAATACCTAAAACCTGCTAATTATCTTCCATTTCCCAAACGGAGTTAGGTTCCTCAAACCAATGCTCATCTTCAGATAAAGTAAAAGAGTAATCTTGATTCTGAGATTGCTCTGCACTTTCTTTGGCCTGTGTCTCAAATTCAACATTCATTGTTTGATTTGTGTCAATTTCAATATCATTGTCATCTGTCCCAGGCCCAATCCCATTGCCACTACCACTACCACTACCACTAGTACCGGTGGCTGTTGGAATTGGAGAGCCTGTGCTACACAACCCGGTCCCTCTTCTTTCACATATGGACCTCCAGATTGCGAGTGCCCTTTTAAAAGGGAAATTTTTGACATTATACGTAGTTCCTTTCATCCTCAAGCAATTTTCCAAATTCTTGTCCAGTTTGTTTCTTAGCTTTGATTTCAAAAACCCTATTGTACTGAAAAATCTCTCATCCTCCACCGACCCCAATATCATTGGTTGACATAAATCAGTAAGTATGAAATATTTTGACATCGAACCACACAATATTTCACTCTGACCTAAGCTTGTCCAAACCTTTTTTATTGATCCCGGTTCAAAGGCCTTCTCCTTGCCCATGGATTTATACTGCTCCCTCATAGCTATTGCAAAACTCTGACATTGCTTTCTAAGCTTATTTTCATCTAAAATTCCTTCTATTATTAGTTCATTGTATGTTACCTTTTCTGAAAATTGTTCGATCAAGATTTTTACTTGATCATGAAAATATTTTGGGTTATCTTGGTTTACCCAAAATTGAGGATACACAATACCCATGGCTTCAAGTATTTCATGTCGAGGGAATATTTCATGAATCTCTAAGGAAAGAGATTTTGTAATTTCCTTCAAATTATCACTAACAAATTTAACAATGCTGTTAAAATCTTCCTCGTTAATAGGTACTTCTTTTCTAGAGCGCCTGGCTGTCTTACAATGGTACATTGGTATCTCATATCCACATACACAAATACATAAGTGCCCACTTGCATTAAACTATAAATAATTATCAAGATTATTCAAATTAGTAATTTTCTACCACATCAAATAATTTGCACCTTCTTGTGTTAGATCTAGATATAGATGATCGAGGGCCAAGCATGTAAGTTTACATAGATTGGCATATTCATAAATATACATAGTTCTATCTTGGGCTTTTTTCATAAGATTTTTCATCTCATCCAACATGGGGAGAAGACTAGCTAAAGTCAAGAGTGTCTCTATATTGCTTAACCTATGTAAGAGGTCAGGAGCTTTGTCTACTGTGCTGCGATGCTCGTACATCACTCTAATCAAGGATTGATATTATGAAAGAACTCATTGCACTGGTCCATGCAGGGAGATCCATCTGGTATCGATATCCTTGAGAAGCTTGTTTCCAGGTGTTATTCCCTCAGCAAAATGTTGAAATTCAAGGAAACATTTGGGACTTTGGTAGAAGCGTGCGTGGATCTCGCGAACTAGATTTTCAAATTTTGATACTGTAGGAAACTTGCTTACAATTTTGAATGCTAAATTCATTCTGTGGGCCATGCAGTGAATGCCAAACATGTATGGTGCACAAGTAGTTTGTAACTTTGTGCAAAGACCACTCCTTTGACCTTGCATCACTACATCTCCATCAACTCCTACACACACCAACTTTTTGGCAATTGTCAACTCATACATACTTGCAATTTCATTCAAAGATTTCTTGACTAGCTCAAATAGATTTTGCGATGTTGCACTGTCCTTCATTTTATGAACAAAAAGAAGATGAGCTTGGAAAACATGTTGTTCTACAGTATACAAATGCATACAAACCCAAGAAGTATTGTCTACCGTAGTAACTTTATCTAAAGGTAATGCAATGAAATTTAACTCTTTTAATTTCTCCTTTAAATCTTACTTTTCCACTGTAGCAAGACAGTTCGCCCATTCCCATCCAATGTTTACTGACCAATGTGAGAAGGGAATGTGGGGAACACTCAAATAGGATAATAAATCAAAATATTCTGGGTAGTCTATCATAGGATGCCCCCTAGACAAAATATGAAAAACAACACTCATCTGAACAATTTTTGACAGATTTGCTGCTTCCATGGCTTTTCCAAAATGAGCCTCAAGTGTACTTTCACAATTTTTAATCTTCGAAATTCTATGGTTATGCTCTCCATAATCTGTGGCATACTTAACATGAAGACATTCTTCCTTTGATTTCCATCGTACGATTGATTGTTCCTTTCCGTCTATGATTTTTTTTCGTAAACTTTACTGATATGCTTTTCTATTGTACCAAGCTTTAGCTACATCGTCTATCTCTTCCACATTTCCAACTAAAAATATTACATTTGACCTCTATTGCCCTTTCACTATCGTTTTCATTTGATACCCCCACTGCTTCAAGAAATGGGTACTTCGACAACCAACCAATTTGAAAATTCCTTGTCATTTCCCACTCATGCCCCAATTTTGCTTTGCCTTTTCTTTTCTTGCTACCAACATCATCCTCATCCAAGTCAATTATCTCATTCTGGCTATCTAGGGTATCCCTTGGAACATCTTCTGCGGTATTGCCATCCTCATTTGATACATTTTGATTTAACACAAAGACAATCTTACCTTGACCTTCCTGTGGCAGTGAGGTATTGTCATTGCCATCTTCAATAATATTTGGTGGAAGAGTTGATGGTGTAGCTCCACCTTCACCTGATGGATTAGAAGCTTTGCCAGTTCCAAAGTAAGACTATATGGTACCTCCACGTTTTGGGCATTTTGATGGCCTCCCAGTCTCTTCATTACCCTCAAGAGTCTTACCCTTGCAGTTGCTGCTCGACATATTGATATCTCACTTCAAATAAAAGCTAGAAAAAATGTCTTCTTGTTTAAGAAGGACATACCAACAGAGAATATAGATCCCATTCCCTACTCAAAATCATGTTTAAGACTGAAGCAAGAATGGAAAATAGATAAAGAAATCTTATTATTATAACTAATAACTAATAACAGTATGAAGAAATGATCACTCACCTTTGAGTCTACATTTTCGAGCTTCGCTTACTTCTGAATCGAGAAGTAGAACCTTAGAACTGAACAAAATATGTAAGAACAAATAACAGTTTCAATTGTATTTATATCAATCCATATTTGGCGAATTTTGTGGGATTTTGAAATGGTATGTTAAAAATTTGGCAAATCCCACGTGCTTATACACCGATACCTTGTAATTTTCAAGGCGAAATAGGTTCTCATAAGCAACTATTTATAAATTTTAATTGGCGAATGGGTCTTCACAAGCAACTATTTGTAAATTTTAATTGGCATAATGGGTCCTCATATAATGTTGTTTTAATAGTATTGGCGAATATGTTGGTGTTTTATGACATGCTCCCCTGTATTCCAGGCGAAAATATTGATATGTCCATTAGAAACATGTAGTTTGTTATGGTGAATTTATTTCCTAAATATGCCTCATAAAAAAAAACCGCTGGTGAATGGACATGCATTGGACCAATAGTTTGTGAAATCTGGGCCATTTGAACAGCTTGCAGGATACCTAGAATTCGCCAAATTCCATTTGCCTGATTCCTAGAATTCGCCAATTGGCGAAGATTCACCACTAAAGTTATCCTTGGTCTGTGAGCCGCATTCATGATTTTTGCGACACAATTTCCAGTTTCTTTAGAATTTTAATTTTCAATCAAAATTTTCAGTTTAGGTCATTCACAGTTTATAACATAGGGGTTTCTATTACTAATGGTTGATTTCTAGCATGTGGCATAGGTGGAAATGAGATATTTCACTTGACATTATCTATTAAACCATCTTGTCTTCTTTTCATTCACTCATTGGATTAAAATTAACCTTGCATTCACACATCATTGGGCTTAAATTTACCTTAATTTGCATTTCACTCATTGGTTTAAAAAGACCTTGCATCTCACCCATTGGTCTAAAATTAACCTTTGCATCAAGTGTCTTTTCCCATATTGCCTTGGAGGATAAAAAGAACAAGTGTTTGCATTGTCTTGTGATTTGCATTGTGCTTCAAGGTGTGTGTGCACTTCTCTCGCACCATTTGGTGATCTTGAGAATCAAAAACATCTTTTGGTATTTTGTATAATCACCCACACATTTGGATTTTATAATTAAAATGAACTCTATGCGAGTGTGAGGAAAAGGTGTTGTGTATGCTCTCTCCTTGTGCTTTGTGAGATATTGGATGATCAAAAACAACATCCTTGTCTTGCTTTTGTTACCTTTAGAGGGTCCTACCTCGAAAGAGGGAACAACTCCAACTAGTTTTTCACTCGGGCTGATATATAAACGGATAAGACTAAACCGTTAAGTCCTCACAATAGTATTTTCCCTTGTCGTATAGTGTCACTCAAAATAGGGTACCTACTGTAAAACATATAAGATCCCCTAGTAGAGTGATTAAAGACTTAAGTGGCTTGCTCGACACTTGTGGGGAGCTATGTCCTCAAGTATTCACTAAGAACCTTTGTTATAGTGGCCAAAATCACTTTCACTTGCTAGCACAAGAACAATCATTCTAAAGCCACCCCACATCTTCACTAAGCATGTGTAGAGGCATAAATTCCTCTTTGGGGAATTGAGACTTGGTGAGCTCGAGAAGTTAGTGTCATGGAGGGGAGCTAGTGCCACCAAGTCTCTAGCTTTCCACCTTGTTTAAGTGGCTGGAGAAATCTGAGTGGTGATCTAGTAGATGGTATCTCTTGAGAAGCCATAGGTTGTGAAGTGTGTTTGCAAGTGTCTTTTACACATTTAAACATTTTACACATTCATACCAAACAAAAGATAAGTGTTTGTAGACTGTTCTCTATGCTTTCCAAAATTAACCATCATAAAATCACCTCAACTTTGGTCAAAATATGGTCAAAACAAGCAACATACATAGAAAACCACAATTGAATGTCTTGCACTACAAGCATAATTCCAAAAAACCGCAATTGACTGTGCTTAACCACAATTGAGACTGCAAACGATGCAATTTCCTGTCACCAAAAATCTTAAGGAAAATTGAAACAAAGCCATTTTTTGATTGATCCTGAGCATAACCTGAGTCTTTGACCATAGACTTGCAGCACTATAATTCACTTTCCAACCATCTATTTACCATTTCATACCTTGCATCCACCATAGGCAAAACATTAAGGCATTTTCTAGTTTGTATATACCTTGTTGTCAACCTTAGTCTTGGAAACTTATCAGACTAGAGACTGGTCCATAGTGACCAAATCAAGTTTTTCTTGAATTCAACCTTTCCATCCTTTTGTTATCTAGGTTGGCCCTCAACTCACAAGGCTAGTTTGAGACCACCTTTGTCAAACCTTGTCATTTATTCATCACAATCATTGAAGTCTTGATAAATTAGATTTGTAACCTTGGCTACCTTAGTTTGGTCAAGCAACCTTGCTTTGGCTTTCCCATAAGGTGTTAGTAGTTATACCTTTAGTCATCATCCTAGGTCATATTTTCATCCTTTCACACTTGCATTTCATTTGGCATACCTTAAAAATTGCTCAAGACTTTGATCTTATTTTGGCACTATTGACATTTGACTATTGTCACTTTGGTTCCTTGTCTTGACATCATTCTTAGACATGATATATCCCTTAAAAATCTAAAAAAATAGCTATTTTGCATAGACACTGCCATAACTTGGACCTCATTGTGACACCATCTTATTGACATTTTGAAACCTTGTCACTTTGAATCCATAACTTGGTATTATCCTTACACATACGCTAGGTCTTGTGTAGCCTTGGTCATCCTTAGGTATACCTTTGCATAAACACCTTAGACATCTCACCACTTCATCCTCTTTGCAAGTCTTACATGGTTGAAACTAGGTCACAAAGGAAAAGAAAAGACATGGCTTTTTCCACAAGACAATGAGTTTGTCAACCCATTTGCAAATTCCTCACAAGGGGCACCTAAACCATACAAATCCTTATTGGAGAAATTTTCCAATAGAGACCAAAGTGGAAACATTGTCATAGAATAAATAGAGGCCACCGCACAAGATCCTAAATTTGACTCTTTTGTGGATGAATTTTTGGTACATGACCATCAATGCTATCTAGCCAAATTATTGACAGAAGGTGCCACATTGCCTCCTAGTTTTGATGTCAATACTTTACGAGCATCATCCACATCCATCAACCAAACTCAAGGAAACAATACAACTATCTCTAGTGGCTCTATCCCGCAAGTTAATACATCTATTCCATTAGGAGGAACTACAAAAGATGCAACAACAATTCACACCTCCTTATTTGGCATACAAGGAAATACACAAGGTATGACACATGGAATGACCTTTAACATGATACAACCAATGAAATTTACCATAGGGGTATCATCCTCAAGTCCATTTGACATAAACAAGAAGCCTAAAGTTATCATCAACACAAGAAATTCCATACTAAACATAGGGGCTTCTCAACACATCATCACATCACAATCAAGACGTATTCCTCATGGAAATACCCAATACAACACCCAAGGCTCCATTCCGCAAAACAAACAAATTGGAAACCAAGGCTCCTTCATACAACATGGTAACCAAGGAAATTTTCCACAATATGGCAACCAAAATCCACATGCTCAAAATTTTACAAGCTCATGGCTTATACCATCCAATGCCCTTCATAAAACTCATATCCCAACACCAAACCAAAACATACCAAACCAAAACCTATCATACACACACATGTCCCAAACACAAAGCCAAAACCCATCACTAACACATATACCTAATGAAAAATCGTCCCACAATATTGGACTCCAAAACACCAATACAAGCTTGCAAAATACACAAGACCCATCGTTGACTCAAGTAGATATCTTACAAATGTAAATTTTAGCCTTGCAACAATAGATGGAAAATATGAAAATGTCCAACAAGAAGACTTATGCTACTCAAGAATTATGTCCTTTTCCTTTCGACATGAGTTTATACATGCTGCCCTTCCCACATGGCTATGTCATACCAAAAATTACCTAAATACAAAGGAAGAGAAATCCGCTTGAACACATAAGAGAATTTTGCACGACATGTATAGACATTCCATATGATCCTATGTACCTAATGAGACTTTTCCCAAGAATTCTTACTAGCATAGCACTTAAGTGGTTCTCATGATTACCAATTGGAATAAAACATGGGGGGAACTGGAAAATAAGTTTGTGGAACACTTCACATTCAACATTGACAACAAAAATACCAATGCCACCCTATGCCATACCATGCAAAAAGAGGGTGAGAATTTTGTAACCTTCTTCCAACAATGGATAGGCTTGGCTAGTCGATGTCTTGTTGAGATACCCAAGAAATGGAAAGTTGTCATGTTCATTGAAAACTTAAACTCAAACTTGAAGTATGATTTATAGGTACAGTGTTGCACTTCCTTTGCCGATTTAGTGGAAAGAGGCATCATCCTTAAAAAGGTTTTAATTGAAAAAGGAGAAATCAATATGCCCAACAAAAATACCAACACTCAAATCACCTCAAATGACAAGAGAAAATATTTGGTTCGAAACAAGAATGTGACTAATGATGGAGTTGTCGATGCTAAAACTGTATACACAGGCCCTAAAATCACACTTAAGGGGTCTAACACATCTAATAATACACCAAGAACATCTGACTAGACTACCAATGTGGTCCAAAAAACTCAACAAACAAGAACCCAAAGGAAGTTTCCAACAAAACGTCTATACACTTCTTTAGGGGAGCCGATTGAATAAGTTCTCAAACAACTCCTGCAACATAAGACTATACAACTTCTCGAGGTAAAACAATATGATCCTGGGCAGTTCAAACCCTCATGGTGGGATGACAATGCCTTTTGTGACCACCATCAAGGTAAGGGACATTCCACTGCACAATGCTGACAACTGAAAAAAATCATACAAGACCTTGTGGATAATGTAACTATTGAAGTTAATGGACATCGACAACAATCATCAAATATTGACCATAAAGTTTTCACCAATCCTTTACATGACCACGGAAAAGGAAAGACCTCCAGTTCAGGCAATAAGACCAAAATAATTCAGCCAATTATGCTAATGTCAAATATGACTATAACCATACGACTATCATAAATCACATTCAAGCTGTCGATGAACATGTCAACACCACTACCATTAAGAAACCTTCCGAATGTGCTGTCAACACTCGTAGGACCAAGCTAACCATTCAAGGTCCTCCACCACAACATCAACAACCCTCAAAGTCCCAATACAACTTTCTTGACCAATTGGGAAAGACCCCTGTGCAAATTTCTATCTTAGAATTGTTGCATATATCACCTGATCACTGAACCATCCTTGAAAAATATTTGTACATTCCCACTGACCTCGATGTCAATAATTTCCAGGAGATGGTTGGTTATCTGAAAAATTCCCATCATGCCACTTTTTTTGAACAAGATTATTCAACTAAAAAGATAGACCATAACGACCCTTTACACCTTGAAGTCCTTGTCCATAAAGCCAAAGTTAGACGAGTCTTGGTAGATGGTGGAGCAGGGTTGAACATTTGCACCTTGAAATTGGTTAAGATGTTGGGCTTCTTGAAATAATTTGTAGACACTCCCAAAAGCATTTTCATCAAGGCATATGACAACAAAAAGTGGTCATCTAAAGGAGTCATAACACTTCTTATTAGAGTTGGTCCTGTGGTTATGGATACCACTTCCCAAGTCTTGGACCTTGAACTCCCTTACAACCTTCTCCTAGGATGACCATGGATTCATTCCATGAAGGCTATCCCATCCACATATCACCAATGCCTTAAATTCCCATACAATGACATTGAAATAACAATAGACAGTGATCCCGATTCATTCCAATATTGCAGTAAACTAAGAGGGATCACACAATTCCAAGTGCCTTTCAATAATGAGGATTCGTGTTCTACTTTGTCACATTACATTTACCCATCTTCATTGACTAAAGAATCCACTTCATCTACCATACCATTGAATCCCAAGGTCCAAGTCCATGATATGGGATGTGGTGAGTATCGTACAAAAATGTTGTAGAAAAACAACAATGCTAATGTTCAAGCCTCCAACAATGTTGTCAAGACTACTTCAAAAGCTACACAAATAGATGACCATGTGAGGATTGAAACCTCTTGGGATCTTGATGACATATTTTCCTTCACCTTATCTTCTTTTGTACAAAATTTTTAGGTACATGATAATCCCATGTTCAACCAAGATATATATGATAATCCACTCTTTGAGCAAGATCCTATTAAGGATATCCACATATCCTGCCCTACCACTTGTATTGGGTTAGGGTATTTCCCCCCTACTGTCACCTCTACCAAGTTATCTTTCCAAGTCATTAAGGATGTGCAAGCTTCTATTGACGCAAACGGTATTAAAAAGGCTAGTCCCAAAGACAACATTGTTGAAATCATCACTCCCATTCATCTGCCAAGCATTCCATTCACTCCATCCACTTCATTCATTCCAATCATGTCCATCCGCATCATAGAAATGTATCAATAAGACATATCTAAATAAAAGGACAAGGGTAAAGTTCAAAATAAAAAATAGCAATTCCCTCTTTCAAAGGAAATCAAGAATCAAAAGATATGATGAAAAGAAAGTAAAATGAAGAAAATTCCTCTAGCCAATACACAAAGCTATTGGACCAACCAAACTACAAGACAAGAATGAGCAGGAATTTCAAGACACACCCTCTATCCAACATAAAAATATATTGGATGAATCAAAAGTAAAAATCAAAATTAAAAATCAAACAACATTGGTCTCCAAGAAAGCTCCTCCACCAAAGCTCACTGTGGGCATCTATCAAAAGTGAAAGTTAAATAAAGATCTTCTTGATCTAAGGTCTTTATCTCTATCACTTTTACTCATTCCATATATTCCACTCAGTCTATCTAGATTCCCTTATCATCTCACCTTCATTGGTGATGTATTTCAATGTACCTTTGACGACGAATCCTTCATGTACTCTAGCTCATTGGCTGCCCACAATCCTTTTCATCTAAAGCCTGGTGGCCCACGTAGTGTGGACATTAGGGATCATACCATAACCTCTTTCATCCATCATATTTATCACCCTTCATATTTTCCACTTATATTTCACATTCAAATCAGGTCCTTTCATCCAACACTGTCATTTGAACAAGGTCAATGCATCATCACGACATATCGGTTCTATACATAGCTTCCAGGAGTCCCATCTTAACCATAAAAAAATACAAAAGAAAAAGAAATCGTTACCTTGATAAAAACCTAGCAAACAGGCACCTTGGTAACACCAAAAAGATAAAAAAATTCAAGAAAAATAGTAAAGAGAAATAATTTTTCCAATAGTGAAAACCACCGCAGTGGCACTTTGGATAAGTACCATGGTGAAAACCTGGAAAACAGGCACCATGTGTAGTTGAATTTTATCCTTCATCTACCATTTTTCTAATCTAAGTTTTCACCATTATCCATTCTCCTCATCCATAATAAATAGTGGTCCTTTCCATGACCTGGAATAATTGACATCATGCATCTTGCCGCTCTCCATAAATCCTATCATATTCCATATCACCCCTAATAAATTGGTCTTATACTCAACATGGGGCAAATATTTGACCTATATTGTTGTTGGATCCTACACTTGCTGTTGAGAGGTCATTATATCCAAAACAAACAAAAAATCATAAAACTATCAAAAAGACAAAAAAATCATAAAACCTTCAAAATTCAAAAAAAAAATCAAAACATGTCAAAAACATAAGAAAATCCAAATAACTTTTAAAACTCTCAAAAATAGAGTCAAATTCAGTCATGTCAGTCTAAGTCCAGTCAAATTATGCTGCCTCTGTGACTAAATGTAGGCAAGGCCATCTGAAGATGTTCCCCTAAGGCATTAGGTCAATCCTCTTAGGTTGGTTGAATAAAATCGTGACTAAGTCCTTTGTAAATAAAACAAAGTCATGTCATGTTGAACTATGAGGTTTCTGCGTATTGTTACGTAGGCAAGACCATTTGTCGATGAGCCCCTGAGGCCACATAGGTTGGCGCTTTAGGTTTTGTCATGTCAGTCATAATAAACTAGACATTGTCAACTTAGATACAAATAGTTGTTGAAACATCAGACAAGTCACATATATCAACAAGACAAACAAGTTAACAAATTCACTGAATCAAACCAAACAAATTGTCAAAATAGTCAAACCGTTAAAGCAGTCAACTTATGTCTTATATGAGATGTGTCCTTCCTGAAGCCAAACATTGTCAAACATTGTCATTTTCCTTATACAGGTGGTCACATGATCAAAAATAGATTCAACATCTTATATGACATATGTATTTCCTGAAACTAGGCTTGTCAAACAATCAACTCGTTAATCACCTAGTCAATTAACCATCATACAATAAAATTTTGGAAAAAACCTTGAATGGCTGTTGACCTTGTGGTTTGTTTTGTCTTATCTTTTACGATTTTCCTTTGTTAGGTTACTAGCTTCCTCGAGGATGTCCCATGAAGTATTTAGAGGAGCGATGATGTCTCATGACTCTTTTCTTTGATTACTGTTTGTTGATTGTCTTGGAAAAAAGATGGGGCAACTTTGGCCCTTAGTATGAGTCAAGAAATTCCTTGTCTGCAACTGCCTATTTTTCAAATGGATGACCTTGCACACCTTGGTATATCTCATACCATGGTGTTTTTTGTCCATTTGTATCATTTTAATGCCTAATGATGATTAATGCAAGGCCTATTATGTATTTGGAAAAATATTGAAGATTCTTCTGTCATACTAACATCCATGTCTTTTGCGCTAACATTTCTTCCATCCACATTGTGATAGAGTCATGTGACACACAAAAAAAAAAATCCTACATGCATAATCATGTTAGAACACCATATACACATCATCATCCATACATAGTGCATCAAGATAATATAAAAACATCCATGACATATAGGCATATAGGAATACATATAACTATCCATTTGCATTCATAATCATGATATATATAAGCATCTATTCCATCTCATAATCCTAATTCATATAATCATTCATAATCATATCTCATCATTTATAAGCATCACATGGCATAAATAACATCATAAACATAAATGCATACATTTGTCATAAAGAAATCATATATAAGGGATCATCACATAGGATTATTGCACCATCATATCAACTGCATAAACATCATAAATATATGCATCATCCATCACATAGCACATGCATAATAAAATATTTCACAACATATAATTGCTTGCCAAAAATCATATATATATCGCTCAAAATGTGTCATAGTACAATGCCATAATGTCTCTCCCAAATAAGAGCTCGCAGGCTCGATGGAAAAATACATGTGTCAAAATACATAAGTCAAGATGGGGTCTATCCCAAGCTACCATGCTCTCTGGAGGGTGATGGTATGTCATAAGGCCTTGATACTCCACCATTGATCTCTCCCCTTCTGTGGGACCGACTGTGTGAGCGCCTGCTAGGTGTCTGTCCACTGCTTAGTGCCACTAATGCACTAGGTGCCCTAAGCTCAACTGGGACTACATCCTCATATAGGCCTCTGTAGTACTACTCTCGCCTCCTTGATCTGATGAGTTCTTGTGTTGTATCAACAAAAGATCCTATGCATGCAACCACAAAATTGACAATCCTCTGCTCTGCATCTTGAGCCCGGATCATTGTGGTATCCCTCTCTGATCATAAAGTGTCTCGCTCTATGTAGAGTCCATCTCCCTCAACTTGAATAGTCTAGAGCTTAGCCTCTAGAGCCTATATCCTAGATTGTAGACACTATATCTCCTAATCCCTATACTCCTCCTTGTCCCTAAGAGGTAAATCCTCAAACCCCTCTTCACCATGAATAATCCTCTCTTGAAGGATCTGCTCCTCCTCACCCATCTCACCGTCCTCCTCTAGTTGCTCCTCATGCCCCTCGCCTCTGGTTGCTCTACTGCCACCACAACCACATCTACTAGTATGTATAGCTTCTCACCCTGAGCCTCTGGCTTCTCTCTCTCTCTATCTCCATATCCTATCTCCCCTCCTGTCTCTTCTCCTCCTAACTCTCCTCTCCCTCCTCCCTAATAGGAGAGAGTGATTTGCTCCTCCTCAACCTCTGTCGCTGTCTCCTGCCACCTCCACCACCTACGTCATCTCCACTATCATCCCCTCTACCACTTCCTCATCCTCCATCTCCTCTCCCTCTCCCTCCTCCTCTTCGGCCTCATGGGCCTCACCCTCGCTGCACTATAGGTGATGGCTACTCAAGATCTGTCAACGACTGCTATATATGAGATTTCCACCAAGTGTCGTACTCGATTGTAGTCCCTGACTCTACTGGACCACCCCTCCATGCCCATGGTAATGCCTATAAACTATTAATACCCTAATCGACTATCACAACTAGAATCATAGGCCCCCATGGTGTCACCTCCCTAGATGATCGAGAAAACTCTATAGTACCCTATGGAATACCCTACTGCTCACCTAACTGCTGAAGTACCTTCTCTAGAAAATACATGTCAATGATATGCTAGGATTGGACTATCTATCCAATCAGGTACCTAGGCTGCCATCACCACTGCAAATGATGATCCTCGTCGGGACACTATGCACAATCCCTCCAAGGTCTCCAAATAAAGCTGGTCAAAATATCCAAACCATGCCACCAATACCCCACATCCTCGACATGGGTCTGTGTAACTAAACCTTTGCACATGAAGACATAAGGTACGTTGGCCCCCAACTGCTGACCAACTAGTGGACGAAACACAACAATGTGCTCCCAAGCCCAAACCATCAGAAGTGTAACACCACAACTCATCGACTATCCACCGTGATAGGCTATGTCATGCAACTGAAAATATAACATCACCAGTAAACATGGACCCCATGAATATAGAGTGTCCTTGGCCAGCATCCCTACCAACATATCACCCCATACAACTAGAAATCTATGTCCTCAATAATTTGGTATAAGAACCCCGATAATCAGTGTACACAAAACAGTCAAATCACTCATACCAATCTTCCAAGGTCTCCCACTTGATCTCATATCGGTCCACTCCTAGGTCCCTGACATCCTTATAAAAATAATATGTGGTCAACACCTAGTATCCTCACCTTGGATCGTATTTGACCTACTCACCTCGGATAGACAGTCTCAGGATCCTGTACATATACTCTAATGTGATCGTGGCCTCTCCCATCAGTAGGTCAAATGAACATGTCTATGAATGCCATCTCTCGACCAGTGCAGTCAACATCCCCCTGTTTTCCCTATTGATGGGCATAAATGTCACATGGTACAAGCCAAGATGCAACAACGTACACTTTTCAGCATTGGTCAATTGGTCTCATAATCGGTATGTGTTTGGTGGTTGTGAATCTCGTGTGTAGATCGGATCAAGTCTAGCCCGTGGTCAAAATGATGAACAATATGTCAATTAAGCAGATTATCTAAATAACAAGAATTTAATCTTACACTAGGGAAAATTCTTACCAGTCAATTTTGTCACAAAATTTATCAATTGCATCACTCCTTGTTGGCAGATGGTCAACGCTCCCCTCAGGATTCATGGCATGGCTTAACTACCTCCCGTGGATCCGTTAACTCTCAAAGTTGTATCAAGCATTAAAAGGATGATCTTTTGGTGCAACGACAACAGTGTTTCCAACAATTGGTATCAGAGCCAAAGGTGTTGGGTTCGAATCCCCTTGGGTAATGCTGAGGGGGATTTTGTTGGCAGATGGTTAGCGCTCCCCTTGGGATTCATGACATGGCTTAACTACCTCCCGTGGATCCATTAACTCTCATAGTTGTATCGAGCATTAAAAGGTCAATCTTTTGGTGTAATGATAACTGTGTTTCCAACACTCCCTCACACTTGCATCACATGCTTTCATAGATGTGCCACAGGGGTGCGATTGCATGCTACCCCCAATCATATGTAGCCTAAAACTACATTTGCATAATTTCTAAAGCAATTGAGGTAAACCCTATTCAATTGCGCACAACTATAGTCACTTGCGTTGTGCCTTCGTTGGTACATTTTACCAAACCATGGGTGCATCGATTCTTATCAGTTGCGGTGCACAATTTCAAAACCTAATCTACCATAGGTGTGTTCTAAACAATTGCATTGAATTGGAGGCAATTGCATTGATCGTGATAGCACTTGCAGCTAATGCAAAATGATGCAATTGGATGTTAATTTTTCCTAGTGCCTAGAAAAGCATGAAATACGAAATTGACAAAGTGGGTTTCTAGATACTCATCATCTTTCCTGCGCCCTCTGGCCTTCTAAAGGTCTGCACATGGTATGATTGATGCTTAGTGTTGGGAACAGGTGACATCTTGGCTAAGAGCTTCTCAATCTCCAATCTCCAAATGCGCAAATGAATATTTTTTCCCTTCAATTTCCTACTTATACCTCCTACAAATTAGGGTTTTAATAGGGTTTGTTCTGGCTGCACTTGGTCAATGCCTTGAAACATCATTCTATATACCTTAAAGGTCCTGAAATGCATTTCTTTCATCATCATAGCATTTCTACCTATTAATTTGACTTTTCAGAACAATATTGAATTTTTTTTATTTTTTTTGGAAAATTTGCAATTTTTTTCCAAGGGGGAATAGGTCTACCTTGTTGTCACTGGGACATATTTTGACTGAATTTTCTTTAACACAACGTGGTAAACTACATTATATCAAAGAGGGGAAAAATGTAGACACTAAAAAATATCCTAGGCTTGTGACTTCTAATTTTCTCCATTTCCTCTTTTGTCTTTGATAGTTAAATAATTTTTAATTATTTAATTATTTCCTAAAGTCAAAAGTCTTCTATTAATTAAATAATTTTAATTATTTAATTAATTCATTTCTATCCTTATTCCTCCTTGATTAATTAAACAAATTTTATTTATTTAATTACATCACTAATTAAGTCCCTTTCTTTCTAAAATTAAATAAATTCTTATTTGTTTAATTTTTATATCACTTTCCACTATAATTAAATAATTATTTTAATTATTTAATTATTCATTAGTCTCTTCTTTTATAAATTAAATTTATTTAATTTGGTCCACTCTCTTGAGTTTTGAATTAAATTATTATTTAATTCAAAAGGTCCTCTTTGTCACATTCTTCTATAATTAAATAATATCTTTATTATTTAATTATTCATTGGCCACCTAGATTAAATAATTTTATTATTATTTAATTTCCTCTCACCTCTTTGTCTGTGCCAATCTTATCTTCCACATCAAGTCCTTATCTATCCATGTCTCAATTAACGTCCATCCTCGATTAAATTATTTATAATTTAATCTTGATCATTAATCCTTATAGTGTTTCCCTAACCCTATTCCATACTACATCTTTCATTCTTGGCCATTGATCATTAACATTCAATCCTAGAACTTCATCCAAAATTGTCTTTTCTATAAAAGACCTCTATCATTGTCATTTCTTCATCTTAGACATCTTGCATCTTAGGCATCTTGGAGAATCTTGTGCTATCTTGAGTCTACATGAGCTTATGCTATCTTGCTATCAAGTATACTATCAAGTCAAGTGCATCCAAAGTCATATAGAATCTTCAATATTTTTCTTTGTCATTGTCATAGTCCATTATTGCATACTCAAAATCTGAGGGCAATCATTATATTCAAGCAAAATGGAGAAGTGCAATGGAGGTGAATCAATGGTGGCATGAAGATTTGGTAATATTGCTTTATGTTTTATGTCTTTATGCTTATTTGTACTTCATTATTTATTAGGGTTTGATTTATATGCTTTATTTCCTAAACTTTGGTAATTTTTACCCTGATTACACGTTCTACATGCAAAGACAACATAGTTCAATTTATTTTGACTCAATTGTGGCTTGTCCGAAGATAACCTACAATATTTTTGGGATTTTGTGTTTTACGACTTTTGTTTTGGATTTTGATGGTTCTCTGGATGTTTTTTATTTTGGTTTGATAGTTTTGTGCAAGTGATGGGATAAAAAGGATCCAATATGCTACCAGGTTCAAGAGGTTTCCCCCAATTCGGAACAGGTTTATGTTTTATTAGAGATAGGTGGATAAAATGAATGGTGGATAGAGATGGTGCAACAAGGTTCAAGACTTGATCAGTTATCAAGCCATGGTTGGGTACACATTTTATTATGGTGGATGGAGTGGATGCGATAGTAGATGGATATGTCGATAGATTAGGATGCATGACTTATTCAAACATAGCACTTGTTTACTAGGTTTTCACTATGGTACCAATCCTAGAAGTGTCACAAGGTGGTTTTCACTTAAAGGATGATTTATTTCTTGATTTTTTTTTCTTTTTTCCTTTTTTTCTTGGGATATTATGATATGTTAGGTGTCGAACATCTTGAAATGGTTGCTGTTAAGAGGTTTGGCTAGAGGTTCTTCTTTTGACGTAGCCAACTAATATTCTCTAGAGCCATTGCTTGTAATGATGTAGGGGCCTAGCTAGCTTGGTTCAAACTTAACTTTCCCATCTTGATTCAACTAGATCTTCTGATTTTCCTTTAGGACCAAGTCAACAACTTGAAAGTTTCTATTTTTGATTCTCTTATTAGAGCCCCGCTTGAGCTGATTTTGATAGGCTTGGAGATGGTTCAATGCACTCAAGTGCATTTCATCTAGGAGTTCAAGCTCGTTGAGTTTGGATACTCGATACTCTTCGTTGCTAACAAGATCCTTTAATGATACTCTCAAGGATGGGATTTTAACCTCTATAGGAAATATTGATTTAGATCCGTAGACCAAGGAAAAGGGATTCACACCTGTAGGTGTGCAAATGCTAGTTCAATAAGCCCATAAGGCTGGGTTTAGCTGTAGGTGCCAGTTATGACCGATGGACCATTAACAATTTTCTTTAAGATTTTTAGGATGGTCTTATTAGATGCTTCAACCTGGTCATTTCCTTGGGGATAATTAATATGTGGTTGAAAAATGGTATTGGATAGAGAATCTTGAGCAAAGCTCACAAACATCTTGGCTCATAAACAGAGTTCCATTATCAGTTATGATAGTCTATGGGATACCATATTGACATATCAAATAGTTAAGAACGAACTTAAAGGAATCTAGCTTATATCCATTTTGTAAAGTACTTTATGGCAGTGATGATGAATTTTTGTTCATTGGATGAGGTCGATGATATATTTCCTAATAAGTCAAGTCCCCATTGAGAGAAGGGCCATGGGGTAGTGATAGGATGCAACTCTTGAACAAGTGTGTGTACGAGATCTCCATGCTATTGGAATTGATGACACTTCTTGGAAAAATGAATGGGTTCTTTCTCTAGTGATGGCCAGTAGTACCCTGTTCGTAGCAACTTTTGGACTAGTTTAGGCCCACTAGCATGGGACCCACAAACACCTTCATATACCTCTTGCAAGGCAGTTTGTGCTTCTTTCATGTTGAGACATTGGAGTAATGCACCATTGAGACTTTGGTGGTATAGGGTATCTCCAAGGATAATAAATCAAGAAGTTTGACGGATAAAGGTTTTATTTTGATTGGTTGTTAGGTGGGGTAGTATGATTATGTGCTAGATATAGGAAAATGTGTCTTTATACCAAGGTGATTCAGGATGAGCAACATCACATACAAGTTTGGGTTCCAGGATATCGAATGCCGGAATAAGCAATTGTTCCACTAGGAATGTTCTCAGGTATATCAAGAAGTGAACCAATAGTGGCCATAGCATCAAAATATTTATTATTAACCCTTGGGATATGTTCAAAGATGAAGACCAAAAATTATTGCTTGAAACTATCCACCATTCTCTTGCATGACATGAGATTTTTGTCTTTAGTCTAGTATACATCATTGACCTACCTTATGACTAGCTAGGAGTCACAATAGACTTGTAGTTCTTTAATTTTCCATTCTATGGCCATTTTTAGTCCGGTGATTAGTGCTTCATACTAAGCTATATTGTTTGTACAAGGGAAGACAATCCTGTATGCTTTGGGTATACTATCTCCTTATGGTGTAAGAAATAGGATACCGACCCTTGTGCCATGTTGAGTATGGGATCCATCGAAGTACAAAGTCCAATAGGTTGACTAAGTTGTTAGTAGGATGCTCTCTTCTGGAAATTCTTCTATGAGTGGTTGATGATCTTCAATTGGTGCTTCTTCTAACTGATCTGCTATCACCTATCCCTTGATGGATTTCCCATCAACATATTCTATGTCAAATTCACTAAGTATCATGACCCACTTAGCGATTTTTTCTATAAGAGCTTCTTTTTCCAAGAGATATTTCAAGGGATCTGCTTTAGATATCAACTTGATTTGTCTATTTAACATGTAATGCCTAAGATTTTGAGTTGGGAAGACAACTGATAGACATTCTTGTTTAATGGGTGTATAATTTAACTCATAGCCAAATAGGGTATGACTAATGTAGTAAATCACTCTTTCTTTGTTCTGTTCATCAAGTTGTGCTAATAGAACTCCCAAAGATGTCATTGTTGTTGATACATATAAAATCGTTGCTTTATCTTGAATTAGAGGCATCAATATTGTGGGAGTGAGAAAATAGTCCTTCACCTATTGAAAAGGTTGATCACACCTTTCGTCCTATTTGAATATTACATCTTTATGGAGTAGGTGTATGAATGGATGACATTTATATGCTAGTTGTGCAATAAAACTTTTGATAGACTGAAGCTTACCTTGTAGATTATGCAACTATTTCAATGTTCTCGAGGGAGGCATTTCTAGGATAACCTTGACCTTGGTAGGAACCACCTCTATACCACTTCTAGATACAATGTATCCTAATAGTTTCCTAGATGTTACACCAAAAACACATTTCTTTGGATTTAGATGCAAGTTATACTCTTCTAATCTGTCAAATATCCTAGCTAAGTTAGCTAGGTGTTCTTGTCTTTTGATTGATTTAGCCAATAGTTATTCTACATAGTATTGCATGGTGATGTGCAACATGTCATGGAATATAGTAGTCATTTATCTTTTGTATGTGGATCCTGTGTTCTTCAAGCCAAATAGCATGACATTCTAGCAAAAAGTTCCCCAAGCACAAGTAAAATCCATTTCATGTTGATCCTCAGGGGCTATCTTTATCTGATTGTATTAAAAAAAAAATGTCCATTAGTGAAATCATTCATGACCAACAGTTAGATCCACTATTATGTCAATGTTGGGAAGGGGGAAGTCATCCTTAGGGCATGCCTTGTTAATATCTCTAAAGTATGTATAGATCTATATGACCCCAGTGGGTTTCAACATTGGTACAAGGTTGGATACCCACTTAGGATAATCTATAGGTCTGATGAATCCCACATCCAACAATTTTTGAAGCTCCACCTTGACTAATATTGCTATTTGCATGTGCATCTTGCGAAGGTTTTGATCAATTGGTTTCATTGCACATAATAGTGCTAGATGATGTAACACTAAAGTTGGATCCAACCTAGAAATATCTACATATGTCTAGGAAAAATTGATCTTATGTTCCATGATGAATGCTGAGAAGTTGAATTTTTCCCTAGGGCCTAAGGAAGCTGCATGATATGATACCTTAAATGCCTTTGTTGTTCCAACGTTGATAGGTTCAAAACCTTCAACCAAGACCGCTGATTGTTCCTAATAATCTATGATGGGGAGATTGAATCCTCCATCCTCGAGTTCCTCAAATAGGTTTTCAACCGTAGATATGTCCTTTGTTTTTCCTTTTTCATGATCTAATAGAGCCACATTGTGGTTTTCCCTAGGGGATATCATTTGGATTTTTAGATTTTTCATTTCAATTTTACGACCAGAGGACGCAATATCCCCTCCAAAGTATGCTTCTTGCTCAAGTTCTATGACAAAACCAGCCTCGTGATCTCCTTGTGGTATACCATTCAAAAATCCCATGAACTCAAATATACCTTTGTTGTTCTAGAATTGGTCCACAACTGGTACACGATGTTGTTGATCAAAATCATCGACTACAAGTGAAGTAAAGGTAGGTTATCATTGCTATCAAAAAAACTTATGGAGTATGTGGAAAGGGTAAGGATAATAGAGTTATTAGGTTCCCAGAGGGTATCTAGGTCATAATCACTAGAGGCATTATAATCCCATTCCCATTCATTGGAATCTATTTCAGTATGGTGGTTATCCAATGTCTCAATGTTGGTAGAAGGAGCTATTTCCTGACAAGATGTAGTTTCAATGTTTGGGGTAAACATGTCTATCTAACCATAACATACTCACATGTTCTTCTTATGTTGTTCTATTATGGTGGGTTATCTCATACCTTGTTCATGTAGACCAAGGCCACGTTTTCCAGTGTATCCCATATTTCTTGCTAGCTGATAACATTTATTGTTAGGATCCACAAGAATGGGATGCAACTATTTCTATTCCTCTTTTTTTTCTTCTTTGTAGAGCCATGATGAGAGGTACTCTTTAAACACCACTTTATCCTTTATGTCTCCCCACTTGGTGAAAATAGTAGGTTTCACTTCATAGGTGATAGCTTGAATATGCTTGATTTCCTTTGGTCACTCCTAGGATTTTGGTGATGGGGGAAGCTCCCCAGTGCAAAAGGATTATTTGAAATGGAATTCTTCACAACCCTTTTCAAGCACCTGGATCTTAAGGTTTGATTTTGGTGGATCGGTTGATGTAATGGAGTTAAGGATAAAGCGAGTGATGTTGGATCAACATAGGAAAATGAGTGGAAGGATATGCCATTACTAGGTATTTGAAGAAGTGTTTTGTATTTCTCTTCCAAGTTCATGTAGTAATAGAAGGGTTATGGATCAACGTATATTGTAACTTCCTTATCATTGTAAGGAAATTTTAAGAATTGATGGAAGGTTGAAGGGACCGCTTGCATCACATGGATCCATGAATATCCCAAGAGAAGGTTATAGGGCAACTCAAGATCCAGTACTTGACAAGTCGTTTCTGCTATTGCTAGACCCACTTGAATTGTAAGTCTGACTGTGCCCTCAAAATTTCTTTCCATATCATCATAGGAACTTATGGTGATACTTCTATTTTTTCGATCACGTCATCAAAATATCCCAATTGCTTTATTAGTTTCAAGGTAAAAATGTTTAATCTTGCACCTCCATCTATTAGGACTCTCTTGATCTTGTGTTTATGGATGCAAAATTTGAGATATAGAGATTGATTATGAAAGGATCTTTGGGGAAGGTCTTTTTCAGAAAATACCAAATGATAAAGGGAAGTGATGGTACCAACCATAGCTTGAAACTGTTTGGTGTTAATATCATTAGGCATTGAATATTCAATTAGAGATTTCTTCATGATCTCTTTATGTGTGGTTGATAACTTTAGAAGCTCACAGATAGAGATTAGTGTTGGAGTTTTCTTCAATTGGTCAAAAATAATGTAGTCATGGGAAGGATTAATGGTGACTTTGGATGGAAGTGGGGCTTCTTGAATCGTGACTTTTCCTCTTTGTATAGTAACATTACACTCTAGGTTTTTTCCAAGTATGGTTATGACATTGATATTGCGATCAACTTGACAAATGGTTCCTACAAATTCATTGTAGGTGAAGTTAGCTTTTCGATAACCTTGTCCCCTAAATTTTTAATTTCCTCTAGAATGATTGGGGATTGGATCCTTGTATATTCCCATGTCTCTATTTTTGAAGGCCCAGGACGATGTTCAATGTCAACATCTCCTTTCTCTATCAAGTTTTGTACGCTGTTTTTAATCTTCATGCAGTTGTTTGTTGTGTGGTCCTTGATTTTCTGGGATTCAAATTGATCATTCTCATTGTACCAAGGGGGTTTAAATTTTGGTTCATCATGTTTTTTTGTCAGGATTAAGAATCCTAATAAGGTTCTTTTGAACAATTTTATGCATAATTACCTCAAGAGATTCTCCCAATGGAGTTAACTTCCTTCTAGCTTGGTTACTTTACCTTGGTGGCCCTCTTTGATTATCCTGACCATGATTTTTTTGTTGGTTTTTTTGAGGATATGTAAGTTGGTTGTTTTGTGTGTTGTTTTGAGGATAATTTTTTTGAGGAGCTCAAACATTATTTTGTGGATTGTTAGGAGGTTGTATGTTTCATAGAAATTTTGCATCAACCACTCTTTGGTAACATTCTTGTTCTTCACCCATATTTTAGGTTTGTCATTAGAACTATAAGCTTGGTCCTTTTTATAGAGTTTAATGACTCCCCTTTCTATGAGAGCTATTTTGATGAGTAAATATTTTTTGATGGTTTCTTCAAAACTACTAGGGCATGTAACATGGTTAGTTGGTAGCTATTGTCTATTTGAATATTAGAGACAAATATTTCCATGAGCTATTTCTTGGGAATGGGCCACTTACACTTACTAGCTTTGTTTCTCCATCTTTATATTTATGAAGCAAATGATTCCCCTTGGATTTGTTTAATCCTGTATAGGTCAGGGACTATTATGTCTTGCTCTATGTTAAAGGAGAAGTGGTTAAAAAACTTGTCTAGAAACTCATGAAATGTTTTGATATCGGGCGGTAGATGAGAGAACCACTCACCAAGACTTTGTGGAAAAAGCCTCATTAAGTGGGAGTCATTATTTTTTATATCCATGTAAGCTATTGAGAATTCTCAAATGTGTTCTATTGGATCTCCTCTTCCCTTATACTTTTCAAATTTGGGTATTTCAAAGTTCTTAGGGAAGGGTATCATGGATATTGAACAATCAAAGGGATATGGACACATGTCTTGTAGAGCGTAGCTCTTCTTTGGTTTTCCAAGTTGAATGTCTGATATCCTTTGGTTTAGATTTTGGATTTGTAAGGTTAAGTTATCACTTGGTGTGTTCATTTGATAATGAGGGATATTAGAACCTTGCTTCTCCATGATTCTTTATGCATTATAGTGTGGGGCTTGTATATATGAGGGCCCTTGGGCCATTTTGTGAGTGTAGGATGATGAATTGGGTCCTTGATGACTGATTTGAGTGTAAGTTTGAGGTTGTTGTCGAGGTATGAAACATTGTTGTTGAGGTGTGATGTGTTGTTTTTGAGTTGTGATGTGTTGTTGTTGAGGTGTGTAGGTTTGATATTGTGATGGAGGTTGTTGTGCACCAAGGTTGTGTTGTGGGGGTTTGGGTGATTGATTTTGAAGGTGTGTGTTTTTTTGTGGTTGAACATACACTTGATGTGGGTATTGACATTTTTTGGTGCTGGAACGTAAATTTAATGTTGAGGATTTTGGGTAGATGATGATCCATATTGGTGTTGTGTTAGGGTCATAATATTGTGGTTGATGCATGTATTGAGTTTGATCTTGGACATTTCCTTGGTACATTCTTTGATCTTGTGGGTTATTGGTTTGTGGTGGTTGTTGATATAATAGTGGTTTGTTTTGTTGATAAATGTGTTGTCCTTGAGGTGGGTTGTTAGCATGTATTTGTGGTTGCAAAGAGTTGTTGCCTTGTTGGTTTACTACATGTTGTTGTGGTCTTGATGGATGTTTTACCATGTTTTTTATATTAACACTAGGACCTTGTTGTTGGGTGTTCCAAGATGTCTCTTATATGTCGAGTCCCATTGTATTAGTTTAGATATTGTGTGGTGGCATGTTTTGATTTGTTAGTAGATTAGGATTTTCTTGAGCATGTTGAGCTACCACAACTTGTTTGACTTGTGAAGGATGTCTATACAATGGATTATCCACTTTTTTTGGGAAATATTGATCATTGATATGTTCTTTTGAGAACAAAGTTGGTATCTTGGGATCCACCAATGGTTTAGGTATTTGTCTTACCAATGATTGGTATCCCAAAGGGATGAAAGTGGGATATTTAAGAATTAAAACATTAAAGTTTGTAGGTAGATTAGCACCACTTTGTGCTAGTTTGAGTAAATATGTGTTTGGATCTTTCCCAATCATTTTGTCCATTAGTTTTTCCTTTTTTGGGATCTTTAGCATGCTCTAAGAGTACCTCATCATTGATTTCCTCGTTACTATCATACTCCTCTATGATCATATCTATAGGATTAGGAGGTTGATTTTGTTGCCTAGCAAACATGTCTTGATGTTTAAGGCATATTTCTACATCACTAGGTGGTGGATTTGGTTGAGCTTTGAATGTTGATTGTTCTTGAGGAGTTGAGTATGCCTTAGGATTGTAACCCCATGGTTGAGATTCCTCATTGGTGATATTGGTGTTTGGTACACTAGAGCTACTTTTGCTGGCTTCCATTTTCCTTTTATGTTGGGATATTGTTATAGTCATAAACAAACTCAAAATACCTTGGTAAGTTTGGGATAACAAGTTATGGAAATGGGATGGTGTTTTGATTTGAGATTTTGTTTGGTAAAATGAAATATAAAGGGGATGTGTGTAAACCTTTTGGACAAAGGATGTTGATTTTTTATTATGGATTGATGTTGGATGATAAGATTTTTCTTCTCAACCCTATGATGATGAGATGAGCTGATTTTGGATGTTGTTGGATAAATGACGCTATGATGTTGGATTCTCAAACCCTAGGATAAGAGTATGAGTGGATGTTTGATGCTTTTATTTGATGCTAGTTTATAACACAAGGTGCACAAGACTCAAATTGATGCTTTGCTATGTCTTAGAGGATATGGTGATTGCTTTACTTGAGCTAGCTATGAGGTTGCAAGTAAAGGTTGCTGTAAAACAATAGCAAGATTTGTTGTATTCAATACATTTCCATGACTAGGTTGATGCTTGGTTACTGATGGTGATGTTGATAGGATATGGTGTAAGTTTTATTTTTATGTTGTGTCCAAAAGGTGGTAGTTACAAACCCTAAGTAAACCAAGTTTAAAGTGTAGGATGGTGATATTGGATTTTGTATAGATGAACACACATGTCCAATGATGATAGTGTTTTATGAAAACTATATAGGGTGTTATTCCAATGTTTTGAAACCAAGATTTTGATAAATTTTGAGTTTTTCGAGAAAGTAGGTTGATAGCGGCTGTTGTCCAGAATGATAGTGGAAAAAATATGACAATAGCATTTTTGTTTAAGGAATGCCTATGAAAATTCAGATAAAAACAATTATGTTTTGATAGTGACCTACGCAAAAATAGATTATAGTAGTGGTTTGAACTACAATAGTGAACATATTTTAGAACGACTATGGTAAAATTTTGAAGCAAGAGCAACAAAATGCACAATAATAACTCTATTTTGACAGTTTCCAGTTTTTTGATGGAAGTATTTGATAAGTTTAAAAGTTTTGATGTTTGTTTGGTCTAATGTATGAGATAATGTGTCTATGAACTAACAAATGATAAATCACAATGAAAAAAGTGTATGAACTGATAGTAAGTTTTAATGATAAAGGCCAAAATCAACCCAATTTACATTGGTAATGACACATCAAAAAAAGTTCAAGCATTTTTATTCTTGAGGTCAAGGCCAATGGTAATATTTTTTAGGCTCACAATTTGGAATCTCCTTCGAATCAAGTTTAGGGACAAGTAAATGGGTGTATTCACTTTTGTCTTTGTGAGAGAGGACAAATAGGGGCCTCCAGGCTTGGAAGGATGACCCGATCACCCTTTCCTTGGAAAGCTACAAGTAGCTTATGCTAAGCCGGGGATTTCGGTCTTACTTCAAGGGAGTTCATATGGTGAGTAACTTCAGGGAGCGGTGTGCATCCCTTGCACTTAAAATATCACCAACTCAATCAATAAGCTGTTTAGTATTTGTTTGGGGAACTTAACACCTTGTGAGCATCCAATAAGCCACTTAAGGATTTAACCAATCCTACTAGTGGATTGGGTATACCTCACACAAATGTGGGTACCTCCCCTTTCTAAATGGAACTGTCGATAATGTACTTGTCAGTTAGATCTTGAATTTAGCCTCAATCGATTTATGTCGCAGCCTGAGGGAAAAAATGCTTTGATTCATCTTAAGTTCTCTAGTGCAGGATGTGTCTCAAAGTAGGCCCATCTAAAAAGGGAATGATGTCCAAAAAAACGCAAAGAGCCCAAAGTGTTTCTTGTCACCTAGGATCGTTAAAAGGTGCAAGGGGAGAGGATACACACTTGGCTTGCCGATAATGGTAGATGAAATTAGATTTTAAGCCCAAATGACATGTTACAGATAGTAATTCATGTTCTAAAAGCACCAAATTTAAATGTTAGAGACTACGAACACTTCATACAAATGTTGTAAGCTAATTTTTTGTCATTGCAGTTAGATTTTTAAGCCCAAATGAAATGTTTGTAGATATAAATTTGTGTTTTATAAAGCACCAAATTTAAATGTTAGAGAATACATCCATACAAATGTTGTAATCCAATTTGTTGTCGTTGCAATTTAGATTTTTAAGCCCAAATAAAATGTTTGTAGATAATGATTCATGTTTTTAAAGCATCAAATTCAAATTTCAAAGACTTAATAAATCCATACAAATTCTTTTAAAAATAAACTGATCTTGAAGAAGGTTTTGCAAGTAAATGCATTAGTAGTTTAAGCCTTTAAGAATCTTGGACTGTTTGTCAACCCTTCAAGAAAATGATTAGTAGTTCAATGAAAGACATCTCATCAACCGACAAGAGATGCACCAAAAAGGCCAGATAATATCACAAAACACAACAAACTATAAGTAGTTAGGATTAGATACACTACAAAGACAAGAAAGTTTGCAAAACTGACACAAAACCAGGAAATAGTATGATAGCAGCCCTGTTACCTATGATAGCAGCTCTATAACTAGTAAGATTGTGGCTCTTTCATATGATAGTGATAGAAAAATGGTACAATAACAACTCTGAACATGATAATAGTGACTCTGCAGTAACAATCAGTAAAAACCTATCAACATAACTGATAGAAGCGACTAGTTTTGATAATAGCGGCTAGGTTTTAGGACAACCGTGGCTGAAAAATAGTATGATAATGACCTTCTTTTGAATGATAGCGACTCTGTTCCTACACAAAACATCAAAAAAGAAAAAAAGCGACTCTATTTATGTAATGGAGACCAAAAAATATGACAACCGTGTTTGGATTTAGGCCTATAGTGACCTAGTTTGATAAAAATGATTCCTGCAAACAATGACAATGACCCAAAACCTACAACTATCCACAAAACTTGATGAAAACATTAGAGTTAAGGACCTAGGTCCCATTAGGTGTGCCAAAATGTGTAAGGTGAATATGGATGATAGATTAGTAACAATGAATGGATTCAAATCAATTCAAAACAAGATAACAAGACCCACTTACCCATGAAATGTAATTGCAAATCTTAAGAATCCAAACAAGAAAGGTTAGCATAAACAAATGAAACACAAAATGAATTCAAAAACTATAATCATACCATCCCATGGTTGAGTGTATTTGTGTTGAAGATGGATGTTGGATTTTCTTGATTCAACGCAAAGCCTCCTACATGATTGTAAAAGCTTGATAAGATGATGATCTAGAATGTAGGGATATGTTTTCTTAATTTTCTTGAATAGTCAATCTAACATGACCTTTCTACAAATTCTCCAGAAAAATTATGAGAGGGATGAAGGTTGTTTTATAGATTTATGAGTTTCAGATGAACGATCATGATTCAAAGATGAAAGATCATGATCAATGGTTGAGGACTGTTGAGAGGAAATAGATTGATTAGTTAACTCACTTGATTAATACAATTAAGGGAATTGATTGGACAATTAGTGGGATTGGATTGAATGATTAGTGGGATTAGAGTAATTGGTGGAATTAGGAGATTAATTGAGAAATCAATGGACATGATTTATTCAATCAAAATATGTGAGGATGATTAATTAATTTCATAATTAATTAATCTTGAGAGGAATGTGTAAGATGTATTTGACTTAATAAATAAGGGTTTATTTATTAATTGACCATGTTGAGTGAATTTGGGGAAATCAAATAATTGATTTAATTATGCAAATTTGGAGAAAAGAAAGTAACAGAGAAGGAAAAGTAGCTTAATTAAATAATTAATGATAACTATTTAATTAATTTAGAAGAATAAGGTATGTTAGAGACACAATTTAATAATTAATGTTAATTTAATAAATCAAGAGGAATAAGGTTAAATCAGGTGATGACATAGTGAAATTAATTAAACAATTCAAGATTATTTAATTAATAGAGAAAAATAGGGTTAATGATGCAAATGATGCTAAAAAGGGGATTAATGATGTTAATGAAGCGAAATGCAATAGTGATAATGAAAGTGATGCTAATAATGGAAAAATTCCATTCAAGATGTGTGATATGCGTTAAGCCATTTTTACATGTCTACAATATCTATATATCTAAATATTTTTTATTTTTGTACATTTTTCTTATATATTTTTCTTATTAAATGTTTACATGCATATTTTATTTGTAATATAATCTATCTATCTATCTATATATACAATTATATTATAATATAAAAAGTCTAACATAAATATATTATTATTTAGAAAAAAATTATGTTCAGTGATCTGTAATATAGAATAATATGTATGTATATGTATAGATTTAAGTTAATACATTATTATGACTAAATTGTATTTTAAAAAAAAATCATTTTTATATCAATTAAAATAGGTGAATAGATAATATATTTTAATGGTAGAATATATATCTCAAAATCAAGATACTTTTGAAACAAAATTAATAAAAGAGTTCTCTCATTTAGAGCTCTATATATGTCCCTACATCTAAATAATATTCTCTTTTAATATAGAATATTATAATGCAAAAGACAACCAAAATTTCTAGAATAGTTGTAAATGTCTTTGATATGTTTAAATATAAACAAGAGATTTTTTCATCTATTTTTCTAAGATAAGTATTCAAAACATCCACACTATTACATACAAATAAACATGTACAAAGTAGTTCCCAACCATATTCAATGATTTCAATACTGGCGTGTAGCTTTCAACGTACCCAAAACATTTGATGCAAAATTACAAATATGATTTTATTTACTATAACACTAAGGTTTATAAACTTGAGATAATAGTTGCTTTTGCTCCAACAAATCACTATTTACAATTACAATTTCTCACACACCATAACAAAGCAAGGGTCTACACTTGATATAAATAATTTACAAGGATCCATTTAAGGGTGGTTTAATATGACTTGCACCCTATGGTTAAATACAAGGATAAGATGGAAAATGCCATCTCCATGGGGAAAAAATGCTCCAAATGAATCCTCTTATTTTGCATTGAAAATTACACAAAAATATCCTACATGACCAATGAGAAGCTCACCCCTTTCCATAGGGTTTCTCACAACCCACCCTTGAGCTAGGAGACCTATTGGTAACCTAGGTTACATTTCAACACCACATAATAAAACACAACTTACCATTTTATTTAACACAAACTTCACAATACAACTTACATAGAAAACAAGGGGATTAACATCACAAGAACCTTCTCCAAGGTTCAAATAGGGAGAGATGAGGAGACAACCTATTTCTCTCCTATCACAATTCATTTCAACAACACTCAAAACACATAACGTATAATCACATTTACACACAAGTTCATATTAACATTTCTCCATTAAATATTATAAAAAAATAACACCATAGAAGTAAGAAAAACTACCTCTCAACTGCCAAAGAAATTGAAGTAGGATATTGATGAAGAATCCTAAGCTCTTTCTCAAAATCTCCCTTTCACAAGCCAAAATCCTTAACCTTTATCTAATTCTTTAACAAAACTTAATGATCATCCAAATTTTGCTTCCTTCTCTCTCATTCTCAAACCAAGATAAAAAATGAATTCCAAAAGTACATCTTCCATTCTCAAGAGAGAGTTAAATAGAAAATTTGATCTCCTCAACTTTGAATGTGGAGGTGAAACTTGTCACCTCCACATTATATCTTAATCCAAACCTAAACCTCTTGACCCAATGATACCTAGCCTCTTGAGGAATTACCAAGTGTTTCTACTTGGGAGATTCCTTTTTAGGATGGGCCTCCATGTGTTGTCGCCCATGGTGAGTCATGGAGATCCTACCATTAGTCGAACCAACCCAACAAAAAAATATAGGATGGGATGGGATGGTGACACCTCACCCAACCTCACCCAACCTCACCCAAAAACCTTCCAATTTTGTAACTATTTTAAAATATAAAATTTAGGAGGTTAGAATTTAGTTTTTGATTAATTTTTACATTCCAATGTGACCCCAGCTAATAGTCCTATGGACCAAGAATTTAAAATTACCAAATAGAATGACAATATGCACTTAAATCCACCTAAGAAACCTTAAGAACAATAACTCAAAATCAAACCCTTAGATGAGCATTCCCTTCATAACATGACCCACTTAACACATGTACAATATAGACATTAATTTCACACATCAAAATTCAATAGTTTCACATCAAATAGAAACTATTTTCATGTCACATTCACATCACCTGAGACCTTAGTTCCTCCATAAGGACTAGGGTCATGCTTCATTGGTTAAGCACAATTAGGGTTACCATGCAACCTCTAGATTTCCATTAGCCTTAGATTTACTTGCACACTCAATTGTACCCATTAATATGTTCATATAGCTGAAGAAAATTGCAATGAAATAAACATAATATGTAAGAATTCATAATTCAAGTCATATTTAAATTAAATGTACTCATCATAACACATATCATCAATAAAATTTCATTTACATATCTTATGTCTATCAATTCTATATATATAATATAGATATTTATATTCATACCAAAAAAATAGTCTAACCAAATAACCTAAAATTCATACAACTCAAAGCATACATTTATGACCTAAAAATGAAATATAGAATAACCTAGACATCCTCTTCTATTATAGCAAAATTAGAAAATTGAATATTTTCTAATCCTAATTAAATAACATATGATTGATACAATTTAAGACACAAATTCATGATAAAGAATTGAATAAAATAAACAAATTCTAATAAGATCATCATTATCATACACAACTAAATCATATTAATTTAATCTAACATCCACTTGATTCTATCAACCAACAACAAATAAGTGTATCAAAGGAGAAGAGAGTAACACTAGTCACACAAGAGGTTGGAAACTACATAATATCCTTGAGAATGGTTAAAAAATATGTAATTTGAAACACTTCTATAGCTAATAAAATTCATTATTATTTTTCTCCATAACTTCATTTTTTTTGTGTATTTTTTGTTTCTATTAACTTGTTCATTCAATTCGTTATTGGTACTATAGTAGTTGGTATTACAAGTGTTTTGAGTTTAGAAAGAGGTGAGTTATGCTCTGTAGTGGGAACAAAGTTTTTATGCTACATTAAAGGGGGCTCAAAGGAAAAAATATGTTTTAAATTTGGAAGGATAAATGACATAACCCAGAGCATCTCATAGAAATGATTTGGTTGACACATTGAGGAGCACCTAGGAAATGCTCAAAATCATTGAGACACAAAGGTGAGAAGTGATTATGAAAAAATATCGATGATGATGAGAGAATATGTCATGAAGTACGTGATGATGCCACTTCAAGTTTAGAGAATTAATTTGTTGCAGAAGATAAATTTTCTCTGTCATGAAGTGCATGATAATGTCACTTCAAGTTTAGAGAATTAATTCATTGTAGAAGATAAATTTTCCTTATCGTGAAGTGCATGGTGATGTCACATCAAGTTTAGAGAATTAATTTGTTGCAAAAGATATTTTTTCCTTGTCGTGAAGTGCATGATGATGTCACTTCAAGTTTAGAAGATTAATTCGTGAAGTGAATGATGATGTCAATTCAATTTTAGAGAAATAATTCGTTGTAGAAGATAGAATTTCCTTGTCATGAATTGCATGATGATGTCACTTCAAGTTTAGATAATTAATTCCTTGTAGAAGATAAATTTTCCTTGTCATTGATGAACCTTGGGAGAAAATCAAGATTTGATCTCCCAAGCTATTTAGGAAGCTTAAATATAGAAGAATTTTTGGATTGGATCATTGAGTTGGAGAAGTATTTTGAGTTTGAATCCATAAAATTTAAGCTTGTGTAACACATCACCATGGATTTGAAAGGGATTTCTACCTTATGGTGGGATTAGTGTAGAATATCCACATATAAAGGGATAAGTTTAAGATCTTAATGTGGGATCACATGGTGATAAAACTCAAGGGTGATTTCATACCCAAGAAATACTCAATAAGATTGTTCAAGAAGCTCTAGAACTTGCATTAACATGAGAAATTTGTGAAAGGTTACACAAAAGATTCATACCAACTTACTGTCTTTATAAATCATGTGGAAGATGTCATGGACAAAATATCAATGCATGTTAATTGTTTGTGAACTTCCATTTACGATAATACTTTTTTTCCTTAAATACATTGCTTGGAGAAGAATTATCAACTCTTGCTTCATGAAAAGGGAAAGAATAAAAAATACAAATAGGGTAGTGTAGGGAAAACCACATGTATAAGAAATTATTGAATCTAGTAGTACTATTTAGAGCATGAAAGACAAAAAAATATTCAAAAGGTGGAGGAAGGCTAGACTAAGACCTTGTGACAAAGGCTTTAGTGGGACTTTCTTTAGGAATGGAATATCCCATAAGAAATTTGAGTGTTTAGATTTCATTTGAGTAAGGTCAAATTGAATAAAATGTACACATTTCAAAAGGTGAAAATGAGATGAGAAGTGAAATAGAAAGTGCCACCTTGAAGGATAGGGAAAATTTGATGATGTCAAAGGTTTTGTTTAAGTCTAGGTGTGAAGAAATCGAATCACATTTAAGGAAGAAGATATTTTGCACCAAGTGCAAAATGGGAGGTAAGTGTTGCAAGTTGATCATTGGTAGTGACAACCCAAAAAAATTGACATCCATAGATATGGTTTGGAAGTTGAGGTTAATTTTTTTTGTGCACCCACTCTAGAGGGAGCCTTGTGGTTGCAAAAGGGAGACAAACTCATGGAGAATGAGAAAAAAATAGGTTAAATTCTATATTTGAGTATGCATGGAGGAAGTACATGTGGTGTGATGTTGATAGGGAATGAGAGGGAATGAATGAAATACCATATTTAGAATAATATAATGCTTGTATGAATGGATTGTTAAACTATTTGGGCTAACCAAAATGCCAAAAATATTCACGAGGTTGATGAATGAGGTTCTAAAGATATTTTTATCAAGTTTTTGGTCATTTATATTGATAAAATATTGGTGTTCAAGAAGGCAAGGTAGGGGAGGGGGAAAGGTGTTGGGGGATCTTGCGTAGTTGTAGTAGGTCTTTGAACTTGAGGAGTGAAAATTTGTGTGTGAATCTAAAGAAGTGTAGCTTCATGGAGGTTCCAACATACTTGGGATTCATTATATCTCAAGATGGATTGCGAATCCATGGAGGAAGGGAAATTCTACATAATTATTTAATGACTAGATCCAAAGAACACTTTTTTTTGTAGTTTATATGGACTAGTGAGCTTCTATAGAAAGTTTATCATGGACTTAATTTTATTTGTGCACCTTTGATTCCCTACATATAGGGGGTATAATTTATTTGGATGGTTGTTGTTGCTAATAATTTTATGCTACCAAAGAAGGTGGGTGACAAAGGAACTAGTACTTGCATTGATTTTAGAAAGGTTTTCTAGGTTGATTACAAGGGAAATGAAAATACAATTAAAATTCCTTGCTCAAAAAAGAGGGTAGACTCATCACTTACTTTAGTGAGAAATTCAATGATACTAGGTAGAACTACTTTTACTATAATTAGGAGCTTTACACCATTGTTTAGGCTTTGTAAAAGTTGAGGTCTTACTTCTTCCCAAAGGAATTTGTGCTGTACACATATACTAAGAATTGAATTTCATTTATAATTAGGTGAACTGAAACCAAAGTCACATGAGATGGGTAGAATATTAGTAGAGTTAATATTTATGGTAAAGCATAAATTTGGTACAATTAAAAAAGTTGTTTATGTCTCGAGTAGAAGGCATGTGTTATTGTCCTTGATAAAAGTTGTACTAATGGCCCTAGTATTAACAAAGGATTTGTATGGTGTAGATTCAAATTTGTACATGCATGACATGCATTGATAGAGCCTTGGGTTGGAGATATATGCTTGTATAAATATAAATTTGTGTAAGAGGGATAATTTTCTAGAAGATATAAATTGTATTCCATGAAATTTGATGAGATAATCTTATTCAAAAGTCACATAGTGACATGGTCTTCGATGATTTTTTGGCACATACACGACTCAAGCCATGTTGGAGGAGATGCACTACTATTTGAGTATGCATAAATATGTGCACATTTTTTGAGCATTACAAAATGTGTCAAATAAGAAAAGGAGTAGCATAAAATACATGGTTTTATGTCATTATTCATACCAAACAAGCTTTGGGAATTTTTTTCACTTGACTTATTGTGCACTAAGAGGTAATGATTCTATTTTTGTAGCTTTTTTCAAATTTTCAAAAATATCGCTTTATTCATAGTTAGAAGTTAAATGATGCATTGATATTTGTTGGATTTTTTTTCAAGGAGATCATGAGATTACATGGATTTCCATAGAATATCAACTCAAATAGGTCCACTAAGTTCTTTAGTAATTTTTGGTGCACCCTATGGATGAAGTTGTGAACACAACTCAATTGTAGTTCTTCATATAATCCACAAAAAAATGGAAAAATAGAGGTTATCAACCAAATTATTGGTAGTTTGAGTTTATGTACAATAATTTGGTGAACAAATTTATATGAAAGACACTATTCCAAGTGGTAAATGGAAAAATTATAAAGGGTGTCAAAAATATGTTGAGGATTCAAGATAATAGGCACATCAATGTATATTCTTAAGAATTCACACAACACATGAATGAGGTAATCTAGAAGCAACTAGAGGAAAGCAACAAAAGATACAAGTTGCACATAAATGAACATTGTGAAAGAAGACACTCAAAAAGTGAGTTAGTCATAATGCATTTGTGTGAAAAAATATGGGAAATCAAATTTTCTCAATAGAATGGATGCATCACCAAAAATTAAATGTATTTGATTTGTATTCTTATCATATGCACAATCCCATAGATACCACATAGATGTATAAAGTGTAAAATTGGAAAAAAAATAGAAACCTAAGAACTAAGGAGAGGATATATTATAGGGTCATGTGAATATATCATAGTTTTATGTGTACATATAATAGGACTTATGAGTATATATAACAAGAATGAGTATATATTTATAGATTTTGGATTGTGCTTATGTTTATTATTAGAATCCATGAGAAGTGAGAATCGAGTTAGGATCTAATGTGAATCAGAGATCAAATATACTCCAATTGACAAATGATCAAAGATCAAAACAATGAAATGGAGAGAATATTGAAAGAGAGAAAATAGAGACAACCCACAAGAGAATTCTGAGAATAGTCACTTTAATCTCATTGAACTAGTTGAGGTGGGAGGAGAGTGGTGTATATATAGAAAAAACTGGGTATGTACATCCAAGAGGTGCATTAACTCTAGCTACACATAATAGGTGGGAAGTTTTACCTACTTGGTAAGTGCTAAAAAATGTGGCAAAACCTACTCATATAGAGACAAACTAATGGTTATGAGAGGTGGCACATAAAACCTAAAGAGGGTGTGAAACTAAACTACCCATGTGTGGGAGATAGTGAAACATGTAGCTGATGGATTATGCCATGTGTGCTCATCTTAATCAAGTCTAATTAACCTAAGAAAGCTTAATAATATGTATAGGAAAAGAATTCCATAAGGAAAATAAAAAACTTACACTAACACCCCCTTAAGAATAAATTAGGTGAATGAAAATTGTTGGCATATGGCTTGTAAGTGTTGTCATTGATGGTAACCTAATTCATGCATCCGATCTACAACATAGTTTTGTTTTACACCAGTAGAACAGAGTGAAGAATAGGGAATCCAATTAAAGGCTTAAAAGTTGATCTGAATACCTCACCAGAATATTATTTTGGGTTATGGATCTTTGAGGAAGGTTTTTTGATGTTTGTAATACCTTATTCGAGAAGTATACTGATGCAAATTCACTGGTATGCGTTCTAGGAGATCCGATGAAGTAATCTGTTGGTTATCTGTGCTAGAAGGCTGACCTAGCGAATATAGTAATTGCAAATGTATAAGGAATAATTAATTAAATGTTTTTGTGCTCAATTATGTTTGTTTGGGTCCTCTCTATGTATTAACTAACTTTGGAGGATGCGCATAAATAATTAGTGGTGGATTTGGCTGACAGTTGTAAAGAACCTAATTTTTTATGAAGTCGACATATGAATGATCAAATCCTCGATAGCAGATATATATAAGAGATCATTTTCTCATTTTGATATGGGGAGAAGTGTGAGAAGATAGAGAATATGTGGAATGTGAATATGGTGTAAAATTCAGTAGAGTGATAATACAATTTTTTCTATGTGATGCGAAGAGTAGAGAAGAGTAGAGAAGAGCAGAGTGAAGTATAGAGTTAGAAATAGGATCCAGAATTAATTATATGAGCTTCACCAGAACTTTAACCTGACATGAATAGATGCTACTATCTTAGTTTATCCTTCAAATGGTTTTAACCTAAAATTTTGTAAGGCAGTGAGACTTCCCTTTTGAGCAGTGAGCTCTAGGCAGTGTGCCTGAATTCAAGTGCATTCTCTTTTGTAAAAAAATATTTGAGTACTCAAATTATGGATTAACCTCCATCGTGGTTTTTCCCCCAATAGGTTTTCCACACAAAAATCTTTGTGTTATGGTGTTATGAATGTTTCCTTTGAATTCTTGCATCTTTCTTTTAATGTAATGATATAATGGTTTAAGTTTCAAAACAATAAAGTTAAGATTTGATGAAAGCTAATTCAACCCCCCCTCTCAGTGTTCCCTTGAGTCCAACAAAAATATGGGTCTCGAAAAATGAAGCTTGATGGGGTACCCATGTACAAAGAATCCCCCCCTCAAAAAAGGAATCCCCTCCAAAAGAAGAAGATTCCCCTCATAAGAGGAATAGATCCCCCCAAAATAGAGAGAGGAAAAACAAATGACTAAGAATCCCCCCTAAAGTAGACACCTATCACACCCCTAACAAAGCTTGAAAATGAAGGAAATTTCTTTTAGTGAAGGTTTTGGTGAAGATGCATATGATCTTATTTGATGTTGGATAATACTTAAGATCAAAGATCTTTTCTTCAATCAGCTCCCAAATGTAGTGTATATGAATCTTAATGTGTTTGGTCCTTTGATGGTGAACCAAATTCCTTGAGATTTGTATCACACTTTAGTTATCATAAAATATGGTTGCAGGCTTTTGAAATGAAATTCCAAACTCAATGAGAATATTTTGAAGCTAAACAACCTCAATGGTGGTATTAATTGTCTGTTGATACTCACAACCTATATGTAGATGAAAGAGAAATTATGGTCTTTCTTTCTCAAACAACAAATTTGACTAGCACCAAGTGAGAAGCAATACCCTCAAGTGAGAATGACTTGCCCAATCTGAATATATATATCCCACTTTAAGTCAATATCCACACTTGCTGCATACTAAATCCCATGACTATGAGTACCAAGTTACTATAGTGGAGGATCCTAATAGTTGCTTTCCTATGCAACTCATGTGGCTTATGCATGAATCAAGAGACCATTCCCACAATATATGATATGCCGAGTCTTGCATGAGTCAAATAGATGAGAATCCCAACAAATTTGTCAATATAAAGTGCCATACCCCAATGGTGAAGAATACTTAGCCTCAAGTTTGACCCCTGAAAAAAATGGAGTTGGCATAGGCTTACAATCAACCGTGCAAAATATGGAGATAATACCAAGAGAATACTTGGTTTGTGCAAGGAAGATACTAAAGGATGATTGAGTGATATCAATCCCCAATAAATAATTTAAAGGACCTAAGTATGATATAAAAAATCCATCATGAAAATTATTTTTCACTAATTTGATGGTGGATGAGTGACTCCCTATGATCAAAAAGTCATCAACATTGAGAACCAAAAATGTGAGTTTCATCGTGTTGGAAAATACAAACATTCAAATCAAAATAGAATTGAGTGAACCCAAATTTCAAAAGGAAGGATTCCATCTTAGCATACCAAACTCAAAGAGCCTATTGGAGGCCATAGAGAGACTTTCAAAGATGAAAAATAAGTGAAGGATCTTTTACAAACCCTAGTGGCTACTCCATGTATATTTCCTCTTGAAGGTCAGTGTGAAGAAAGGAACTCTTTACATCCATGTGATGAGTGATGGGTTGTAGAGCTATAGTAAGGACAAGTTGGAGGAAATTCATTATGGAAAATAGAAAAAAAGTATTAGAGTACAAAATCTCAGTAACCTAGGAGAATCCTTTTGCAATCATGCAAGCCTTATGCTTATCAATTGTCTCATCTACTGTAAATTTTGTTTGATAGATCCATTTTCATTGTACAAATTTTCTTCCCTTAAGAATAGGGACACGATCCAATGTGTGATTCATCTATAAGGAATTGACCTCTTCCTACATAGCCGTATCTTACTCAAGGATACTCAAAGCTTCCCAAAAGGACCATGGATCTAAAGCTAAAGTAATGAAGAGATGTAGATCCTGTTGAAAATGTGACCTTATTCTTCTAGTATTTGATGGATCACCAACCCAATCACCTACAATCAATTATATGTCAAGCCCAAAGAGATCTTGAGGTTGGAGACTATGGAGGAGAATCATCAACCTCTGCATGATGAATATAAGAGGAATGTGAATCCTCAACATCATTGTTTCCATATGAAGTAAATGAAGAAGAGTCCTCATCAAGATTAGGAGATTAAGATACTTTAAAGAATTTTCATCATGATGCAATGTCTCCCATGTAATGGTGGATGGAGAAGTGGTAGGAGAAGAACTAGAAGAGATATCCTCAAAATGAACCCTCCTCTTACTAAAAAAATCATGAGTGGTGGGATGGAGAAGCCTATAGCCTTTAGCATCATCTAGGTACCCAAAAAATATGCAAGGCTTTCTCTATGTATCCATAGCATTGTATTTCTCTGCTAGAATATGGGACCATGAAAGAGAAAAAAAAAATTGAAAGTGCTTAATTATGGGTATTCAACCAATCCAAGTTTGAAAATGAGTCACCCCCTTAAGAGCTTTATGAGGAACTATATTCAAGATTCAACATGCATATTTTATGGTATTTTCTCAGTACTGAGGTGCCAAATCTTTGGAGTGAACCATAAAATTCTCCATCTTCTTCAAGGACATATTCTTGTGTTCTATAACACCATTTTGGTGAGGACTATGTGGAACTATGTGTGTCATGTCAATACCTTCTCAAACACAAAAAATATTAAATTAATTTTTAACATATTCACCCCATTATCTGTACACAAAATATTGATGACTTCCTTGATTGTTTGTCTTAAAAATATTTGAAGCCTTAAAAATACTTAAAGACCTTAAACTTCTGGTTGAATATGTAAACCCAAGTGTATTTGGAAAGATCAACAATAAATCTCATGACACATCAAGCCTTGTTTAAGGATGGATGTGGAAATTGTCCTACCAATTCACTATGTACTAACTCCAATAGTTATTTGGCCCTCCATGCATTTCCTTTATCACATTTCTCTTTAGGATGCTTACCAAGAATGCATCCTTGGAGAACTATATCAAAGTATTGAATAGAAGGAAACCTTAAAACCATGTCTTGTTGATTGAGCTAATGCAAGTAGCATTAGATCAAGTGGACAAATCAATGATGCCACAAAAAAATCACCTCTAAAAGGAATCCAAGTACTTGAAAAATATTCCTACATCATTCCGTCAGAGGAGAGAATATGAAAATTTCTAAAAATTTAAACCCTTACTTAGTTACAATAAAGAATATGCACAAAACATGTAAACATAAACAACACAAGTATAAGAAAAGCACATAACACCAGATGTACATGGGAAAACCCTTATGGGAAAACCACACACTCCAAACAAATAGATCACTCTATATTATTCAATAATAAATGTTAGAAAATATTATAAAAGAAATGCTCTTCAAGGGTCCTTACACTATTACAAGAATCTAGAGCAATTCCGACAACATAATAGTGTCTCAACAATTCTTCAACCTTTCACACTAAAAATGCACTAATTCATCAAGTATTTATACAGTCCATCATGAAGAGAGGGTGCCAAAAGTTTTCATAACTAAAAATCACACCTAGGATGTGGACATGAGTCCATTATGTCATGTTGTCATTGTCAAGACCCATAAATTATGCCTTTTTCTAAATCCAACACTTTTCTTCTCAAAATTAGGTTCCACTCAACATGCAAGGAACCTATAGATATGCACTTGCCAAATGCACACTTGGGCACCCTCATAAATGTATCTTGAATGTCATAGTGTGACATAAAATCTGTCATACATAACTCTTAAAACTATTATAACTTGTCATAGTCTATCATAGTCTGATATAGCAACTTATGACAAAAGCCACAAAGTTAGCCATAAAAGTAGGACCCTAAAGTGGGATGCCTACCTCCAAAATTTTAGCTTAAAAAATGCACAATCCACCTTTTATGTAGGATGCCAACTCATCGGTAGGTATCACAAAGTGACAAAAAATTTGGTAGGTGATAAACTTAGAAAATAATTAAAAAGTAATTTAAATGCCAAGACTCAAAGGTTGAGACAACTTAATCCTAACATTCTCCCACTTGTTGAAGACCTATAAAAAGTCATCTCTAGTAAGAAAATGATGGCCATGAGGCCCATGGAAGCAGAACACTATCTGATCTTCTTTTTATTCATTGGATCTGTCAATGCATCTGCAACATTTGTCTGCTAGAAATTTGAAATGGATTGAATAACCCAAGGAATTTTTTAAGAGAAAATCAAAGTTACATAAACTGGAAAAACATAAGAATGAAAACTAAGACTCAGAGAGATTATGCAATGCCGATGTGACAATATTCCATTAAGATATTCCAAGCTGAAAATATGCATGAATCAAAGATGCAAGAGTATGCATGAGTATGCAAATACAATCTAGGTAGTGAGTTTATATAGAACTTAGGAGAGGAGGTAGGTGGAAAATCTAACCAATAAGAATCAAACAAAAAAGTGGAGATGGAGCACCAAAAGTGGAAAGAGGTTCTTCCCTTTAAGGAAGGGGACACTACACACCTATCTCCTAGTAATAAACTCACTTTTTATCATAAGAAAGCTTAATAAAGTGTAGAAAAATCCTAGGAATAAGGGAAAATAAATTAACCCACTAGGAATATAAAAACCTACACCAACACCCCCCCTTAAGCATAACTTAGGAGGATGTAAAAGATGATGGGTCTCAACAAATGAGGCCATACCCATGTACATATCAAAGTGCCCCCAAGGAAGAAGAATCCCCCCCACAAATAGAGAGAGAACACCCCCTCAAGAATAAAGAGAGAAGAAAAGAAAGAATATGTAGCCCCCCCAAGGAGAGATCCAATGGTAGCTGCTCAAAATTGGATGGAGAATATGGTCTAGGGTCATCAAAAAAAATTCCTCCGCTTAGGAAGAAACACAACCAAAGGTGTATGCAAGTTGTCTCCCAAGTCCTAAAAGGAATATGTAGGAAGAAAGTGTAGAATGTAAGAAGTCTCTGAAGTCGACTCAAATGTCCTTGTGTCGATGGTAAAAGCTGTCATAATTAAATTAGGCATTCTAGGCCACACTACTAAAGATGATAAATGAAAATCTCTTAGAGACTGATGTAGAGCATAATCCAAATATTCAAGTATCTTCTCTAAAGATGTATCCTCCAAATGTTGATCCAAAGTATCCACACTCATGTCAAACTATGATGAACGATCATGTAGAGAATGAACAAGAGGGTCAAAGTGTTCCCTCACAATATTTGAAGAAAACTTAAACTCATTGAAGAGAAGATGAATATCATCAATAGTGTCTCCCAAATCTGTAGTATGTGTCTCCATAAGAAAATCTGAAATGCTTGTCAAGAGATCATGGACAAAGCCGAATCTTAAAGACTATAGATATCCTGTTGCAAGAAGTTATTGGAAGCTTTCGAAGAAGCAACTCTAAAATATGAAGTAGAAATAGTAGATGCAAGGAAAAGAGAGTGGTCCTCAAAGAGAAGACGTGTGTCCTCAATAGTGTCATCTAGATCCAAGATGAGGGACTCTACAAACAAACAAGATATGTCTCCAGGGTATAAATCGATCCCAATGAATTGAATCCAAAGTACATAAACAAGATATGTCTCCAGGGTAGAAATAGATCCCAATGAACTGAATCCAAAGTACATAAATGATCCTATTGCAATGAATCACTAGAGGCTTTCGAAGATGAAACACTAGAATATAAAGTAGCAATAGTATATGGAGGAGATGGAGTGCAAGGTTTAAGAACTAGATCACTTGTGAGTATACCCAAGTTCAAGTAACCAAAACTCTCCTGAAAATAAAAATCCACACTAGAAGTGTGATCATCATCCAAAGGATCAAAGTCATCATTAGGATCAAAATATGCAAAGGAATACAACCGAGATGCATGATCAACCAACCCAATAAAAATTATCTCTCTTCTATCCAAGTCTCTAATAAGAACTGAATTAGGAGTGAATTCCATAGTCTTTCTTGCTCCACTATGAGTAACTTGATAGATGGAAAGAAGATTATTAGAAAAATGAGGTACAGACAATTATACATCATTGAAAGTACCATCCCCTATATCAATAGATTCCTTCCCAATTACATTCATATATGTATTGTTATCCATCAACAAAGGTGGCATAAAACAAGGCTAAAAAGAAGAGAACATGGACTGCGAAGAATCCATATGATGAGAAGCTCCCAAATCTAGAAGTCATCTCCCTGATCCAATACTTACAGTAGCACAAAGAGCTTTACCTTTAGGTTTGTCTGATGTAGAAGCATAACTAGCATGAAATTTTTCCTTTTTCTTTGTAGATTCTTGGTTTGATGAAGATGGAGATTCAGTGAACACTTTATTACTCTTCTCAAGAAGATGCATGAGGTGATCCATCTATTTCTTCATACATTTGTGTTCATCATGACCAAGTTTCTTACAATAAGCACATTTGATCCTCTCTTTCTTAGGCTTGTCACCTTTTGAAGATGAGGTCTCATTACTTTCTTTTGGAGTAGCTGATTTCTTATTCTTATTCTCTTTTCTATTCTTTTTTTCCTTATCCTTATTAATACTTTTTCCTCTTTTATCGTTTGTGCCAAGATTGATAACCAAGGCATGTGACTTAGAAGACTTAAGAGTGCCCATGTAAATTAGCTTATCTTGCTCCCATGTGAGAGAAGCAACAAAATCATCCAAAGATGGCATCTTGAATTGAGACCCAAGTGTATCCTTTGTAGCATACAAGGTATAAAAAAATACTAAATATTTACAACTTAGCTTTGAGAGAATACTTAGAATAAGTTCATATTTCATAGTGATTCCACATTGTTGCGACTGTAGGCTTAATGATTTCAATTTGGTGAAGAAATATTGAATTGTGTTGAAGTTGTCTAGATTTAAATTGATTATTTCATTCTCCAACATGTTACCCCTCTTATAATCTTGTGTTCCAAAAAGAGATTCTATCTTTTTCCATATTTCATTTGGATTATTCAAAGATTCAATATGAAAGAGTAAAATAGAAGATACAAACACACATAATTTTCCATATGCTACATCACATTTGTTAAACCACTTAGGATTTTCTTCATCTTTAGTTGGTTCAGTTTCTAGTCCCATTGTTACTCTATGCAAACCAAGTCTTTTCAAGTGAATTTCCATTTGTAATTACCACTCAAAATAGTTGTATGTAGTTAGAATAAGAACTGTTGTTGATGCCATGATGAAGAAATACAAAAGAAAATGTGGAAAGAAAGTGAACACAAGAATGCCAAGAACACCCCCACTCTTTTAATTAGTATCAAAGATCACCCCAAAATATTATAAGGTTGGCACATTATAATTCAGTGCGTTTACAAAGCCTTTTCCAAGATACAATGCTCAATAGGCTCAAAATAGCCAAAAATACAAATTCTGAGAAAAAAAGAACCCGAGACAAAATATAGAAAAATTAGCCTTATGGATGTGTAGTGCTCTCTAATACCTTTCCAACGCCTACATTTTTTTGAAAATCAGAGCATCAGGGTGAAAGTTATGGCCTTTTAAAGAAATTTGCACCAAAAAACTTCAAATTGCAATATTTGGCAGAAAATGGGAAAAAAATATTTTTAATACCTTTGTGGATGGAAATTTCTTGTCTCTAGCTTTTCAACGATATCCCATTTGCAAAAAATGGACACCGTGATGAAAAGTTATGATTTTTTAAAAAAACAGGTTGAATTTTGCCTGTAGTGATGACCCCTGGCACAAGGAAAAAATTCCAAAAATCAAATTCATCTAAAATAGACAAATTTTATATGAGAATAGGCTTTTTGGGCCTTCTAAATGCAATGAAAAGGTCCGTTTGGGCCGAAAATGCTCTAGTAAAAAGCTGTTCGTAGATCTGAGCTTCAAACCCTTGTTTGCAACTTTCTCGACTGATCTCCAATTTGGATGAAAGAAAGCCAAATCTGATTTTCTCGAGCCTTTTGGATGCATTGGAATAGTAAAAAATGATACCAATATAACTAAAAATGATGCAATCACTTGGAGATCTCACAAAACACATATGAAATATGAAGAGGTTATTAGATCTTTGTAAACCCTTTCTGATTCTCCAGATCATTCAAAAAAAATAAGAAGAGTATACATGGATTTACAAGATCTTTACAAGCAAAATCAACCTCTCAATCAGGAATCTATGAACTTAGATTTATCAAAAAAAATATTTGATACCATGTTAGAAATCTGAAATGGATTGAATAACCCAAGATTTTTTTTGAGAAAATCAAAGTTACATAAACTGGAAAAATATAAGAATGCAAACCAAGACTCCGAGAGATTATGCAATGTAGATGTGACAATATTGCATTAAGAGTTTCCAAGCTGAAAAGATATGAAACAAAGATGCATGAATGAAAGATGAAATAATATGCATGAGTATAAAAATACAAGTTAGATATTGAGTGAGTTTATATAGAACTTAGGAGAGGAGGTAGGTGGAAAATCCAACCAATAGGAATCAACCACAAAAAGTGGAGATGGACCACCAAAAGTGGAGGATGCCACTAAAATTGGAAAGTGTTTCCACCCTTTAAGGAAGGTGACACCACACACTTATCTCCTAATAATAAATTCACTTTGTTATCCTAAGTAAGCTTAATAAATTTTAAGAAAAAACCTAAGACTAAGGGAAAATAAGTTAACCTACTAGGAAAATAAAAACCTATAGAAAAATTGTCAAGGTTTCAACCTTCTCCAATTTAACCTTCCCATCTTCCACCATATTGCAAACAAAATGAAATTGCACATCAATATGCTTTGTTATAGCATGGAGAGTAGAATTCATTGCCAATAAAATGACACTTTGACTGCCACAATAGATAGTAATATACCCTGCATCAAGCCCAACTTTTGAACACAATCACTTAAGAAAAATGAATTCCTTACAAGCATGAGTAGCTTCCATGTACTCAACTTCTATTGTAGAAAAAGTTACTACAACCTATCACTTATTCATCCAAATAATGGCACCACCAAACATCACAAATACATATCGATTGGTGGATCTTCTATTGTCAATATTTCTCACCTAATCAGAATCCATAAGCCCGTGAATAAAAACTAAATGCCAAGGTCTAGTAGGATATTCATGAAAGTATAAGGCATACTCAAAAGTACCCCAAAAGTATCTGAACACTCTCTTAACTACATCCCAATGCACACGTCCATGATTATCCATAAAATGACTTAGGACTCCCATTGCTTGGGAAATGTCTGGCCTTGTACAAATCATAGCATACATAAAACTACACATAGCACTAGCATAGGGTACTCTTTTCATGTCCTCTATCTCAAAAGGAGACTTTGGAAAATCCTCCACAAAAAGCTTCATCCTCTACAACACATTAAAAACTAATTATCTAAAAGCTATTATGTTGAATCTCTCAAACACTGAGCTCACATACGTACTCTGGTTTAACCAAACCTTTCTATTATCTCTATCTCTTTTGACATCCATCCCCAAGATATACCACATTGGAATTAAATCATTCTTTTTGAACTATGATGACAATTGAGACTTCATATATGAAATCAAACTTTTATCTTTTCCAAAAACAACATATCATCAATGTACGATGAAATCATGAGAATATGATAATTAACAATTTTCTAGCAAACACAATGATCAAATTTAGATATTAGAAATCCAAAAATCTACAAAAAGGTTTCAAATTTCTGGTACCACATCTTAGGATATTTCTTAAGACCATGCAAAGATTTTTTCAACTTGTATAGCAAACATTCTTTACCTTTAACAACGTATTGTTCAGACTATAAAATATAGATTTCTTACTCCAAGTTGTTGTGAAGGAAAGTTGTTTTCATATCCATCTGTTCCACTTTTATATCATACACTGCTATTAGTGATAATAGGAACTAAATAAATGCCATCTTCACAACAAGAGATAATATCTCACCATAATCTATTCTCTCCACTTGTGAGTAACCCTTCACAACCAACCTTGATTTATGCTTCTCAATACTACCATCAGGACCAACTTTCTTCTTGAACACCCATTTTCAACCGATGGGTTTACATCCTTCAAGAAAATGTACTAGATCCCATATGTTATTTTTATTTAATACAACCATATCTTCTTCCATGGCTTTCATCAAGGAATCTACATCACTCAAATCATAGCCTCTTGCACAATTCTTGGCTCATCAACATTAGCAATCAAAGCAAAAATGCATTTAGAATCTAACAGTGAATAACCAAACCTTTCAAGTTGTCACCTAATATGAGTGGAGCTCCTTAGATATTGAGGTTGAGGCTCTTCTTCTTCTAAGCTACTAGAGCTCTCCTCATTAGCAGGTCCATTATGGGATTTTGGTTCAACTTTCTTAGGGTCAAGAGGAAGGTAAACCACATCTTACTTTTTTTTTGTTCTTTTGTAGGTTGTAAAATAGTGGAAGAAGGTTTCATCTCTCTAAAGATAACACTTTGAATGGAGAGAGTATTTTTGACCAATGCATCCCAAAATTTATACCCTTTCACATCAATACCATAATTGATGAAGATACAATTAACAACATTTTTTTCCAACTTTGACATTTTATCTCTTGGAAAATGAGCACATGCCTCACAACCAAACACATGAAGATGTTCCAATGAGGGCTTCTTTATTAACCACACCTCCATAGGTGTCTTCTCAACAAGAGATGATGCAGGAGATTTGTTAACTAGAAAGCACATAGTGGAAAGAACATCAAGCCAAAACTTTTGTTCAAGGCTAGCTCCACTTAGCATACTCCTAGCCCTTTCCATCAACGTCTTGTTCATCCTCTTTGAAAATCCATTCTGCTAAAGGTAATATAGAGTTTTCTTATGCATTTAAATCCCATTTTCTTTATAGAACCTATTGATAATCCATAGAAAAAAACTCACCACCATTATCAATCCTTAAACACTTAATCATCATAGTAATCTAATTTTATACCAAGGCCTAAATGTCCTTAGACTGATTGAAGACTTCAAATTTACTTATGAGAAAATAAACAAATTTCCTATTGTAGTCATCTAAAAAAATAAAAATAAAAAATTGAATAACAAAGGAATATTTACATGACCAAACACATTAGAATGCACATAGTCCAAAATCCCAAAAGATATATGAGAACTGTGATAATACTAAACATAGGTTTTCTTTCCATAGACACATTATTCACAAAAATCAAACTCAAGGTTACAATCATCAAGCCCCTCAGCAAGGAATTTTTTTTTTGGGTTCTCCAACCCTTTTCACCAATGCAACCAAATCTTTGGTGCCAAAGCATTGTATTCTCAACAGGTAACTTTATCTCCAAAGCATGAAAACTCTTAGGTACCTTAAAATAAGGATCATCAGAAGTGGATGCAACATTCTTCTTTACTATTGGTTCTAATGGTAGGGATAGTGGATCATAAGTTCTTTTATTCATTTCCACAAAAGAACTATTGTATTGTACTGTGCATGCATCTAGCTAAAATAGTGTGCCTACCGAAACACCCTTAGCAAGAAACTCCTCTAGTCATCTTATATCCTCCATTTGAGAAGACAACCTGTATACCCACATCATCCAACTCACTTACAAAAGAAGGTTTTGTGTCAGACTAGAAATATGTAGAACACCATCAATCCCATTCACTCTACCTTCTAGGAATCTTATCTTGACTCTTCCAAAACCAATAATTTTCAAGTGAAAATCATCACCCAGATACATCTTCCCACCATGATAACTTTCATACTTAGAGAACCAATCTTGATGTTAAGTCATGTGGAAAGAAGCACATGATTCTATCAATCACACATCTTGCAATGCATGCATTGCCAAGGTAGTGAAAAAACCTCTCCATCATCCTGAGAGGATTTGTTAAAGTTAGAATAAGAGAATGCCTTCTTTTTCTTCTCCTTTCAATATTTGTAGAAATGATAAGATTTTCCATGATTCCAACATTTTTCCTTGGTCTTACAAGGAGACTTAGATCTCACATGAGATTTGGATTTTGAATTTTCTTTCTTCATGTTCTTTTTTCCTTTTTCTTTCATTTTTCCTCAAACCGCCAAAGCCTCCTTAATCATTTTAGAAGATCTTTTCCACATCTCTTGAGATAGAAATGATCCAACCAATTTATCCATCTTAAAGGTGGTAGTGGTACTTCTAATTTCCATGACAAGGTGGTCCCATGAATTTGGCAATGAACATATAAAATTCATGCAACGATCCTCCATTTTCACATCAACAAAGCTCAACTAGGCAACAATAATGTCAAATGCATTCGGGTGATATGTGATAGATCCTCCTTCCTCCATCCACAAAGAATAAATTTTCTTTCATAGGAACAACTTATTTACTAGGGGTTTAGTCTGATAAATTTGAGCACATATCTTCGAAATAACTGCAACAATCTTCTCTTCATGGAATTTTAGGAGTACTAAATCAATAAAAAAACTCTTATCATAACGTTAGCCTTCCTATCCATTAGATCCCATTCTTCCAGTTTCATTCTCGATGATATAGTTCTAGAAAAAAATAACCACAAATCATGGTCTACTAGCATGTCTTACATATTGAGCTTCCACAACTCAAAGTTGTCTCTATTAAATTTATCTATTTTAATTCTACCATATGTTCTCACCATCTCCTTCTTACAACAAGGTTATTTTTTTTGCAATAGGCTCCCACTCAGAAAAGATCAATATAAAAAACTCTTTAACCAAAAATGGAACCAGAGGTGATCAAGCTCTGATACCAACTAAAAGGAAACCAAGTACATGGAAAATATTCCTACACTAATCTATCAAAGGAGAGTGTGCAATTTTCTAAAACTTCAAACCCTTAGTTACAATAAAGAAGATGCACATAACAAGTAAGCATAAACAAAAAAACATGTATAAGAAAAATACATAATAATTGATGTAAGTGGGAAAAACCTTATGGGAAAAAACCACACTCCAAATACATATGTCACTATATATTATTCAACAAAAGAGGTTAAAATTTAGCATCAAAGAAATGCTCTTTAAGAGTTCTCACACCACTACAAGAATTTGGATCAATTTTGGCAACATAACAACATCTCAACAATTCTTCAACTTGTGGGCAGGTACATGAAGATGGGTAGAAATTTTGTGGCCACTTTTAAAAAAAAATTGAACTCATAATGCTAGCATGTTATAACACGCTCACATTATGGCTTGGTGTGCCGAGCCTATGGCTCGGTCACCACAAGCCCATAACACGAGCACGTTATAATGTGCTCATGTTATGGCATGTTAAAAGCAAAAAAGAAGAATTCAAAATTTATTTTCATTTGTGACAGTTTTTTCTTGTTGCCCATGGCCAAAAACCCCAAAATTCTATGCTTGCATTCCAGGAGGATATTTTTTGCAAAAATATTCATCAACGGTTGTTGATTCATCACTAGGATGCCGCCACATTGATGAGGAGGTCAAAGAGGTAAGGATTGGTTTTTCTTTTTGAATTTGTTAGTTTTAGGTTGTATTTGATATTTATTTTTTGAAATTGTAGGAGATGTTAATCAACCTAGAAACCCTCCCCAAAATCCACAACAAGAAAAAAATCCTCAACAAGAAAATCCTCAACCACAACAACAACCTCCTCCACCAATCCCTCAGTACCCTCTTGGCACTCAACAAAATTTAATGGGTGAAATTGAGAACAATAAAAAACAAATTGAGGATTTAATCGGGAGGTTGAAAAATCAAAATAGTTCAACTACGGAAAAAATGACCCTAGCAAATTCACTGCAAGATATGTTAAAAAATGTAGATTCAATCAGAAAACAATTATCTGGTTAGCAGGATAGGAGGTAGGTGGCTAGGGCATTTTACCAAGATAAATTATCATATAAAGAAGTAAAAGATTTAAAAATTACAAAATTAGATTTGTGTGTATTATTCAATGACCCACGGTCAAATGTAAATCTCTCCCTCAATGCGAAGAGGTTTCCTATTCATTGGTGCCACCACCAAGAGATTACAAAATATTTTTGGGATAGGTGGTACATGGTTTTTGATGACCCACCATGCAACAATTGTGAAGTCCCGTAGTATTTCCTCAATAAACTATATGTTGAGTTTATCTTGAACAAAATCCCAGATTATTTTGATATGAGGGACTTTCAGGGTAGAGGTGGGGGGTCGACACAAGATAGACTTGGTGCACAACCGAATCCTATGTGGAAAGGGAGATGACCTCTCGCTAGGTCACCTCATGAGCACATCGTCATCCCTTCCATCATGAAGGAGAGTGCCAATGTAGAGACTTTGCAGGCCATCATCTTTTTGTTGTAGAGTTTCATCCAACATGTTAGCCCGCTTGTACAATTCTATCCAGGGGAGTCTTCGAAAGGTGGGATTTGATCCCATGTGTGTCAATATTGCGGGGTGACTTGTTCATATGACCCCATTGAAACTCAGGAGGCTGTTGCAGGATCTGTCTGTAGCTATGGAGATGGAGAGGACAGCTGGCATTTTGCATGATGCGTATGGCATTGATACTCAGGTAAAGGTTAGCATGTTCATTGAATTTAATTTATTAAATTTTGATTTTGAAATAAAAGATTAACTAATTTAGTTTTATGATTTTAATAAACTTGCAGGGTCACAGTGTTGATACTGGATACACCGGCCCTACACCTACTTATTTTTGTAGTACACCTATCGGTGGGGTATGTAACTAGTAAACAATTATAAATTTATTACATGTTAATAAAATTGTTTTACGAATGGTATTTTAATATGTGATTTTGGATGTTGAATAGGATAATATTGGAGGTTTTGAGGGAACGTCTCCCGGTGCCAGTGGATTTAGTCAAACCTTCATGTAGGTAATAGAATAAAGAGTTTAAATAATGAATTGTAATTAGTAGATTTGTGTAGTTTATATTCATATCATTGATTATGTTGCATTGCACATCATTCAAACTCAAAGAATTACTTCACATTCCATAACTAATAACTAGATGTTGATAGATGACAAAATTTCAACTACAATATAGTTGTTTAGAAAGTCAACATAAGTAGTGATGCAATTACTTCACATAGCATAAGTAATAAGTCTAGGAGAAGCTTCCAATTGCATTTGCTTGTCATGGAATTCCATGAGACCACATTTTACTGAGGAATATTTTCAAAAAGTTCATTGCCTTGTCTATGCTCCAAACTAGGCACCCATATGGCCTACTCTCACATATCTGAAACTCACTTGCAACTCTTTTGAAGCAACTATCCCAAATCTAGCTTTTAACACTGAATTAGGCCACAATTAGGCCTCTTTTTCAAAGAGACACATCTCCAAACACACAACCACACTTGAAACCTCCAACCAATCAAAAGAAAACCAAGAAAACCTCAGATTATTCAACTTTCAGGTCTCCTCTCGCTCATTTAGACCCCTTTTCATAAAACCGCCACTTTCCTTGCAATCAATTAGGGCTTATTGAAGCTCTTATTCCCTAACCTCTCAAAAGATTATAATCACTTAAATCAGGCTTATTTATTGCTGTAAATGCTCATTCCATCCTCAAATAATGATTCCCCAAAGATCTACATACACTTCCTTCACAAAATCACTCTTTTTCACTAGTTTTCACCCTCTTTCACCTAGGGTTTCTCACTTATTCACTTCTGTGACCACTTACAACCTCTTAGATCTTCTAAAACCCCTCCAATTCACCTGATCTCATAGTTTTCAATGGATTCTATCCACTTCTAAACCCCTATCCTCTTTTCAGTCACTCTAGCCTTGTTTGAAGGGCACCAAAATTGGTTTTTCACTAGGGCAGTGAGGAGAACTCACACAAAAACTTCACCAAACCAATTAATTACCTTCTACACATACTCCTAATTCAGACCATTCCATTCCACCAAGAAATATTTGCTACAGAAGGGTGGAATGGACTTTTTAGTTCATTTGGGCAATCAAACCCTTAGCTCCTGTTTTCTGACTGCCTAGAGAAATCAAGCCACCAGAAGCTTGAAACTCAATATGAAATATTCAAATTAGTTTTAAATTGATGCCAAAACATAAATCCTTCAATTCACAAAAATTACAGATGCACTACCACCTGCACAAAACCGTACACCGGTAGATGATGGAGGAAAACACAAAAAATAATAGTATAACAATGATATTCATTAGTTTTCTCCTTCAAAATGCTTCAACAATAGCTAAGAATGATGAATCACATATTTTAAAGACTTTACCAATCATTTCAACTTCTTAAGCACCTAATATTGCCTCTACAACTACCTTGACTCTTCATATTCCTCCACTTGGCACCTTTTGCATTTTTACAACATTGATTGACAACTTTTGTTAAGATTCTATAATTTTACAATTTATGCCTAAAATGACTACCAAAGACCATTACAAACTCAAAAATGGCTATTTAAGCCTTATTACATCATGAAAATACCTATACAACCTTAAAATCCTAAATTTTCCTCATGGAGGCATGCTCTTGTAAAGGTGCACCTACACCACTTTTTCAAACAACTCATCGCCTTTTCTATGTTACCATATTTTCCATACATGTCTACCAAAGTATTGTATCAAACAATTCATTTCCTCACTACTATGGCTGAAATCCTAAAAAGGTGCTTTTTGTTGTGCAATTTTTGCACACACGCCCCACTGAAAGTAGGGACCCTCGTTTTCGCTTTTTGGGTGTCTTAGCCTTTCTATTTTGGAGTTTTGCTTGTTTGGGCACGTTCTTTGATGTTCATCCTAATGGTTGGAAAGGATTATTTATGAATTATTCTAAAACCCTTAAGTTCTAGGTGCATTTCAGGTTTTTCTCCGTGTTTGGGAGAATCCGCCCTGGTCAAAATTTCCCACTTTTCCTTTAGTGCTCGATTGCTGCTTTTGCTTGAGTTCGAGGAAATCCGTCGAGTCCGGATTTTTATGAAGTCCATTGCTCTATCAGATTCCTGGATTTTGGTCTTGGTCATCTTTTCGATCGCATTAATGGCGATTGAATGACTTTTGGGGCAATGTTATATTGAGTTTTGGGAAGTAGTTTTCCATTTGAGTTTGATTATTTACTTTCTATTTGAGTGTGGAGTGCTGGAGCTTGAGGTGTGCTGCTGGATTATGCATTTGGAAGTGATTTCAAGTGCTGTATTCAAATTTTGTGAGCCTTATTCGTATTCTGATCGTGCTTGAAGGTTGTTTGCTGGCATTCTTGGTTTCAATTCCTTCTATTCTCATGGTATGTGGATATCCTCTCTCTTTTGGTTTGAATTTCTTTACTTCATATGCTTTCATGTCATTCATTGCTGCATTCTTGCTTGAGTGTGCATTTTCCTGGGCATTTCGGGGTTCCGTGTTTTTCTGATCTTTCCGGGTGTTTGCCTTGAGTGTTTGGTTTTGGGCTGGTCTTTCATTACTATTTTTGAGGCTTGCTTGCATTTGTCATAAATTTTGTATCTTTATTCGTAAGCAAGTTGGGTCTGAACTTTTCTGTGCCTTTCGTGGTAGAGGGTTTTTGAATTTTGACCTAGGACATAGCCAGTCCCTCTCAATTTGTTAAGAGGTGAGTTTCGAATTCATGGTTGATCCATTGGAGGGAAACGCCAAGTCATTATCGAGCTCCAGGATTTTAGTCCTTATCCATTTGATCAATGTATGTGAAGACAAGAGGAATGGGCTTTCAGGTTTTCAATGTTTCACGAAATTCCATGCCTACTAGATTTCCCTGGGTTTTCCTATTTCCTCTCTATTTGCTATTTTCTGGACTTTTGCTTGCCTTGCGGAATTCTGCTTCCTCTGGATTTTCTTGGTGTACGTTTCTAGGTCATTCTTCCAATTTTGGGCTTTCATGATAAATTTGCATTAGTTCCACTGAAATCCGTGCCATCGGTATTTTGCTGGATTTTTCGCATCTCCCTCATTTTCTCGGGTAGTTGAAACTGTTGTTGTTTTCAGAGATTTCCGTCTCTGGCGGATTTTTCCGAAGTTTTGTGGGAATGAGGAATTTGATAATTGTATAAAGGTTTGCTTGATGATTATGTTTTAGAATGATTAAATGAACTTATGCTAAGTAGCTCAAATTATTTCTTGATTATACTAATTGCTTGAAATGATTATGTGGGGTTTGTATGCTTTTTTTGCTAGATTTTTCCTGGTCCAGATTTCCCCGGAATTCCTCTCCAGTCTGGATTCCGCGAAGGAGGCTAAATCCTGAGCTTTGAGATATGGATTTCTGACACTTATTATTTCTTTTGGATCTCATTTTGGTTGTCTTTACTTGTTTGCAGGCAGGATCAGGACAAGATGTTGCTGGGCATGGCAAGGGAAAGGCCACTGATCCAAGTGCAGAAGGTTTTGCTATCTCTGCGGCAGAAAAGGTAAAGATGGACATAAAGAGTAAGATTCTTGAGAGCAGATTGACTCCCGTCTAGTCAGGAATTACTGATACCAATGTGGGTATGTGGGCTAATGAGGAGTTCAAGGCTGAAATGGCAGCACAAAACCTCCCTTTGCTAGCTAGAAGAACTCTGGAGTTTGGATTGGCACATGTAGCAAGTTTCCCCTCCACAGTGCAATGCTATGAGTTGGTGATTGAGTGTGTCAGGAATTATGACAAGGGAACACGGAGGTTAATTGGTCCCCAGGATAGGATTGTTGCAAACTTTGACTCTATGTCTATTGCTAGAACCTTTGATATACCTGATAGGTCACATGTGGTGGCTTTTGATATAGATGTAGCCAAGAAATATTATGAGGAGAATGTGGTTAAGTCTAAATAGGTGATCGATTCCTGGTTGGAGAAGCCTAAGTCTCACTTCTCCAAGCTGCTTAAGTAGCTATTTAGGCTTAAATTCAAGAAGGAATACTATAATGCCATCACTCTTCTTAGCAGATTGGTAGGGCTAAAGAGTGCAGGGGTATTCGAGAGCTGGATGTTCAATGTTATTGCTCAGATGGAGCAAGGTATAGACTACCACTGGGCAGGTGCCATAAGTGTAGTAATTCATGAGCAGATGTGCAATGTCTTGCAAACCAAGAATTTTGCCATGACCTCCTACCTGGTGTATGCATTGGAAAGATTTCACCCATACAAGGGGTTGAGCACTAGAGTTACATTTGGGTAGGATGCAATATATGAGGTGTATCCATAGCTCGACCTGGGAGGAGGAAGCTACAAGAGGGAAAATGATGCTTTCACTATGTACATCACCAGGTTGCTGTAGGGTGTAGAGCATGTGAGAATTTCATACAAAGCCAAGGAATTGATAAGGAGATATGGGGCATGGTTCATCCAGTTCCCTAATTTCTCCTACATTAGGATTGATGGTTGTCAAAGGGCTCCTTATAGACTCCCAAGGTACCCAATAGACCATATCATATTGTTGGAGGTCAGAAGGCAGATTTGTGACTTTGACATAATTGTGAAAGGAGACAAGCATAAAATAGGGTTTGGGAATGACTTCCCCTTGAAGATAGGCACAAATGAGGTCCACCCTTCCATCCAGTTAGCTCATGCTTCTGAAGAGGAGATGAGTACTTTTGGTCTCTCTTTCCATTCCAAGAGGGCAAGGTTTGATATCACAGGCGAGGCACAAAAAAAGGCCAGCAGGGAGTACAACCATAAAGACAACATTGAAGATTATTGGGCTAGCCTTGGTGATGAATTTGATGTAAGGAAGAAGACATTCTCTAGGTTTGCAGTAGATCTAGTAAGGTTATATAACATAAAGGCCATCCTCGACCAGGTGGAAGAGGATGGAAATCTGATCCAAGGTCATATCTTTGAGGCTGTGAAGGACAAACCAGTTGGAGATATTGACTGGCTAGAGGAAGAAAAGACAGAGTTGGAGAAAATTATGACTCCTGTGATTAAGTATACCAAAATGTGGCTGAAGCACAAAATGCTAGAGTTAGAAAGTGAAGGTGTCCAGTGCACCTATGATTTGATGGGAGACTTGGAGTCTCATTTTGCTTCCGAGGAATCACATGAACAAGATCCTAAAGGTAAGGCTAGGGTGGACTCCCCCTTCAAGATTAAAGTTAGGGATGTTCAAATTGAAAAGGCAACAGATGTGGGTAAACAAAGAAAGCCTATTGCCAAGAAGAGGAGGCATGTCTCGAGGAAAGAGGTTGAGAAGGATAAAGAAGAAAAGGAAGAAGTGGATGTCACCGCTCCCTTGACAAAGAGAAGAAGACTTGTAAGGTTTTCATAGAAACAAAAGGAGGCTCCTAGGACTGATAAGGAAGTTGAGCCACCTGTGGTGGAAGTAGAAAGTTCAGGGGAAAGAACACAGGTATGCATGAGGAGATCAAGGACTCCTTCCCCAAAGGATGCTACAACAAAGGAGGATGTTCCTGTGACTGCTCCTATCATTGAGTAGGAGAGTATTCCCCTTCCTCAAAATACTGGCAATGTGCTAGAAGAACCAAGGAAGGATGAAGATCCTAAGGACCTGGGTCGAGAAGAGTTGTAGGAAGGAGACCTCTATAAGGCAGAGGTAGAAGTTGACAAGGTAATCCAGTCTCCCTTGGTAGCCTATGTGGATTCACCTGCAGAAGAGCAATTGGGAAAATCCCCTCAATAGGAGGAGATATCAGCCAAGATCCCTTCACCAACACAGGTTATTGTAGAGGAGTAGTCTCTAGAGAAAGAGGATCTGACTAAGGAGATCCCTAGTATGCCAAGTGTTGAGAAAGATGCACCTAATGTCTAGCAGAAGTAGGATAAGCAAGATACAATGCAAACTAAGTCCACTGTTCCATGCTGGCTGGATAGATAATTAAAGAGTAAATTGGTAATAGTGGAGGACACTCCTCCCAATTGGGATGACTTAATGGCCAACATTGGGAAAGAAAAAACTAAAAAGAAAGCTAGGGTTGTGTCCAGGATTGAGAGAGATGTGTTAGGAAATAGAGTGGCTCACATTGCTACCCCTGCTCCAGAAAACTATTGATTTGGGGCATGATTTTGTGGAACAAGACATTGAGGAGTATGAAGGATCTAGTTCTGTAATTATGGGAAGGTTGAAGAAGGAGGTACAAACCAGGCATGAGTTGGAGAGGGAGAATGAGAAATTGAAGAGGTACTTGCAGGAGTTGATGAAACCCTTGCAGTCCATTGGCTCTTCCTCCTCTGCTGCAGGTTTCTTGCCTCAAGAAACAATATCTGAGCTCGAGAAGATGAAAGGCACTACACATGCCACAGTTGGTTGGTCGCAAGGAGTTCAAACCAAAGGAGATGGTTCCATCAAGGATATCTTGTCGACTGCGGGAGATGCCATGAGGTCAGTGGATTGGTTGAAGACTGTGCTGGCTCAAGACAAAGAGGACATTGATTTCTTGTTGTAGAAAACAAGAACAATAATGGAATATAAAGAAGATAAGATAGTAATGAGTGGGATTCTTCCTTTTCCAAGGGTTTCTGAGCCTTGGGAATGGTTCGAGATCTTGCAAATGAGGAAAAGGGCCTTGAAGAAGATTCACAAACAAGGGAGGTAGATTGAGGACACTTTGATTGGAATTCATGATAAGTACATCTCATTCTTTGAAATTATGACAGGGAGGAAGAAGTTTGCTCCAAAGCATCTCAATTTGGAACAACTTAGGAAATGGTGGAGAGATCTCTATTCTCCAATCAGTGAAGGTCTAGTCACTAAACATCAGCTAGATGATGTTGCAACCTATATTGCAGTTATTGATAGATATTTAACAAATAGGGTTGATTGGGATGGCACAATAAGGCAGGCAAGAGATGACATCAAGTCTCTTGAAAGAAGAGTTAGGGTTTTTCCTGTGCCACCCATTGCTAAATTGGATAGAGTATTGATGGCAGTGCATGGTGAAGTGGAGCGAGCTAAGGACAAGGATGGGAAGTAGTTATATAGGGCTACATCAAAGTTTGTGCTTCCCATTATCCACATGCATTGGGTCGACCCTTTTGAGATCCCAGGCCGACTTGGATGAAATTGATGCAAGTTGCACATTTCATGTTGTATTTGAATATCTTTTGAGGCCAACCTATTGTGTGGCATTTTATTATTGTAGAACTCTTATTTGGGCCGACCTATCTTGGGGGTTCTCTATAAATTGGGCTTGTTGCCTCATTTGTAGCATATAGATAGAAGACACACACAAAATAAGAAATAGAATATAGATTTCATATTTGAGCGAAGTAGGGTTATCTTCAAGCAAGTATTGTAACAAAAGACTAGAATTGTTGCCATTTTGGATGATTTAATATAAGGAGGGATATTGTTACTTGGTATCTTTCTTGTGTTAAGTTTTATCTAACATGGTTCTTGTTGTTCTATCTTTAAAATTGCTTAAGTTCATTGTTAGACAGTTTGATGGTGCTTAGGGTTCCATGTTTGAAATATTTGTAGCAATCTCTAGTCCATACGTTTTGTAGTTAGTTGATTGTTAGATGCTTTGCAAAGTTAGCCTGGACTTAAAATTGTGCTTAGTTCAATTATGAGGGTTTGTTCATTTCGATTGCAATAGGATTGTTTTGAATGAATGTTTATGATTTGAAAATCTTTAAATACCTTAGAAGATTGCACTATTTCTGTGAAATTGTAGATTTATTTGGGTCAAACAAAAAGTAGTTTATGAGGGATCGGTCCATTTTGAGCATCTTATCTTCTGCATTGTTGATCTTAGGGTTATAATTAGTCTTAGAATTATCTCTGAAACCTTTTATCTTTTGTTATTTCTTTATTATCTAGGTTCAATTGAGTATTTAAAGTATCAATTTATTGCTAGATCTGATATATTCAAAGTCTAGTGTTTGCTTGTAGTAAGGTACCTTTGTGATTACCAACATTTTCACATTATCTCTGAGTTGTTTTATTTGCATTATCAAGACCTGAAATTAGAGACCTTGGGGTTATCTCTTTTCCATAGAGATTTACCTTTCAAGAGAGATAGGATATCATATTCTGTCTGAGTTGTTGTGCAGAAAACACCATCAACACTTTCCAAAAAACTATAGATGCTTGAAAAAAATCTATCAAAGCATAATAGTGAGCAATAACATAGAGAAGGAGGTTAGAAGGTTGAAAAAATGCCTTGAAGAAATGCAGTCTCATGGTGATGGAATGCCATTCCATCACCATGAGACCATATTTCTTCGAGAAATTTATTCAAACAACTCACCACCTTTTCTATGATACCACATTTTCCATACATGTTTACCAAAGCATTTTATCAAACTACTCACTTCCTTGCTGCTATGGCTAAAAGCCTAAAATAGGTGCTTTCCAACAAACTATGGATGCTTGGAAAATTTCTATCATAGCATAATAGTAAGAAATAATACCATAGAGAAGGCAATAAACTATCTGAAAAAATGCCTAAAAGAAATTCAGTCTTATGGTGATGGAATGCCATGATGTGAATTTGTTTGTAGTGGCATTCCATCACCACGAGACCCCATTTATTTGAGGCATTTTTTCAAATAGTTAACTGCCTTCTCTATGCCACCACAGTTATCGTACATGTCTACAAAAGAATTTTATCAAATGGTTCACCGGCTTGTTGCTATGGGTAAAAGCCTAAAAAAATGTGCTTTCAAACAAGATATGGATAGGGCAAATAGTAAGCATGATAGTCAGAAATATATAGTTTAATAGGTGATCAAAAATTAATTTATTATCTCATACATTATAAGTCATGATGTGGATCACTATTGTAGTTTTCGTGATTGAATGATTTGTTGTTTTATTTTCAGTTGTTGCAAGTGGAAACACCTCCGAAAGTGATGAGGGAAATGGAGATCGGTGTGTGTTTCATATGCTATAGAATCCTTGATGGATTTGACAAGGGAGGTATGAGGCAGATTACTAAATTTTAATTTACATTCGTTGTTATAGATGTTTATTCTAGTGAAAAAGAAAACCATTATTGATTCGTGGTTTAATTTCTATTTGGATGGTTTATATAGGGCTTCAATAGGCCTCAGCCTAGGTGTGCAAATATTTCCCTCGAGGAGAGTGATCATCAGATGGACGTAAGTGATTATTTTGTTAAATATCATCTTTTATAATGTAATTTCTATATATTAATGTCTTTACTTCCTATTGTAACAGATAAAACTTCATGAAGAACTAAACACTAGGAGGAGCACTAGGAGCACTCCTCAGCTACAACATAAATGAGTAACAGATGTATCACCATATGATCGACAAGCAAAGGGAAAGAGTTTATTTTGAGGGGATGGAGAGCGACGACTTTTGATTCCAGAGCCCTTTGTTGTATGCCTACATGGCATTTTTGTACATATTTTGTATTGGATATATTTGAAATTGTATGCCTATATGGCATGCTCGTAAGCCTATATGGCTATTTTGTACCTATATTTTATACTTATATCGACATATATTGATGTATGCCTACATGGATATTTGGTTAATAATTTTTTTTTTATAGATGGTGTCCATATTTGTATTATAGATCCATGGTTCAATAGATATGAGTTACGTGTATTCAAGTGTATACTTTACAACTTACGTGTATACTTTGTGACTTATGTGTATTCCAATGTATACTTTTAAACTTACATGTTTTCATGTGTATACCTTGTATTCATACATATACTTTGTATTAATTTATGTATACTATGTATTCGTGTGTATACTTAAAGGCTTATGTGTTTTTGAGTACTTGTGCTTCCCTTATTCACATGTACATGCTTGAATTATTGAAATGTATACTTATTAATTGGTTAGCCCTTGCATTGATCATTGTTGTCCTTCATGGTTTGTCTTGAATATTAATTCATTGATGTTAAACAATTTTATGTAAAAGCAAAAAACATGTTTTCAATTGGTATTGCATGAAATGATTCATAAAAAGATTTCAAAAAGTATCCTTGATATTAAAAAAAGATATGTGTTTATACACTTCAATTGTGCAGTCACCCTTTGGTTCTTTCAAAGAAAAAATTGCTTATGCCACTGTTACACTGCACAAGTAAACTAGATTTTGTATTGTGGAGCTATATTAAGCTACCACTCTCAAGACCAATGTAACAATGATACAAAATAATGTTTGAGACTGCAAGAAGACACAAAATGGCTAGTGTACTAAAAAAATTCTTATGATTTCTGAAGAATGCTGATAAATCTACTCAGTTGGCTTTTTTTTTCAAAATCATACAAATTGAACCCCAACATTAATAGACTGTGTATATCAAGCTACCACAATTCAAGTTTCAATGATGAATATTTATCATGCATGTTTTAAATGACATTCAATTTTATGGTGGTTTTGTTGTTTATATGATGTTATGTGATATTATAATCCTAATTCATGCTTCTAGGCTGCATATATATATATATTGTTTTAACATGTTTTTTGTACTAACAAACCCAAAACGAACCGAACCCCCCTCCAAACATTTTTGGCTGAACTAGCAAACCGAACCCCCAAACCTGAACCCAGACCTCATACAACCTCAAAACCTCTTCCAAAACTCTTCATTATTCCTACACAAACTTAATTGACCACAAAATTATGCTACCCCTTGACTTTACCCACTTTTACTCCCTCAAACCTCTCTTTTTCATTGAAAACCCCTCTTTTCCCAACTAGGGCATCATCCCATAGCATAATTTTGACCTTCCCTATGCTTGTAGACCTTTTGAACACATCAAAATCCACAACCTCACTCTATTTCTAACCTATTCTAACTTATTCTCAAGCAATTTCTTCTTTTCACCTCTTCTAGCCTTGCTTTTAAGGCCTAAATTCTGAATTTTCAACATGGGCAGCGTTAGTAATCTCTTCCAATGCCTTTACCAATGCTATTTTCTTATTCCTTCTCCCTATCCTACTTACATCAGGCCCATTCCACTGAGACACAACCTTAAAAATAGGTGGAATTGCCTATTTCAACATATTACACTCAAACCCTTGTATGAGCAAGTTCAAACCTATTTCAAAAATCTATTTCTAAGTTGCTTGGAACTTAATAGAATTACACAAGAATTGATTCTAATCAAATATAAAACCATTCTACAATAGATTTAGATCATCTTAGAAGAGAAAAATCTTGCTGTATAGACCCATACACAGGCTGGAAATGAAGAAAATGCACAAAAATTAACAAAGAAACAGAGATATTTGATTGATATTCTCCTTTAAATTCTTCAACAACCACTAACTTAGAGTTTCCAATGATCATACACTTTTTTTGTGGAAAACTCAGACTTCTCAACCATCGTGTGTATGTTTCTCTTTTTGATTGTTTTCCATGCCATCATAAGGGATCAAGCCGGTTGAACGTAGCTCAGAGCAATTCCTTGTGTTTGGGTGTGAAACAAGACCATGCCTAGCATAAATGTACCTATCGGGATGCATTGGAGCAATTTTTTTGGTCACACAAATTGCAAAACAAAATTTGCACCACTTTGCAACTTTACACTGCTTGCATTTGACACTTTTTCCATCAAGTGAAAAATGGACACCACAGGAAAATGACTGCAAGATAACAAAAAAATGAGAGAGGTTATTGTAAAGGGGCCCAACGCAATCCCATGGGCTTAGACGAAGAGTTCGTAAGTGTCCTGATTTTCGAGTAATATCCCATCAAAGATTGCTTCCCTTTTGCAATTTGGACCGTTGAGGGATCGATCCGGTTGAATGTAGCTCAGAGCGATTCCACATGTTTGGGTATTGAAAAGGACCATGTATAGCATAAAATACCCATTTAGATGCATTGGAACAATCTATTTGGTCACACGAGTTGTAGAACGAAAGTTGCACCACTTTGCAACTTTCAACTACTTGCGTTTGATAACTTTTTCCCTAAGTGAAAATTCGCCACCACGGGAAAATACCTCTGAGATAGAAAAAAACAAGAGAGGTTATTGTAGAGGGGCCAAACATGATCCCATAGGATAAAATGAGAAGTTTCTAAGCATCACAGTATTTGACTCACAACATGCTGAAGTTTGAAGCCATTTTGCACTTTGGACCCTTAAGGGACCGATCCGGTTGAACGTAGCTCAGAGCGATTCCGCATGTTTGGGTGTGAAAGAGGACCATGCCTGGTGTAAAAATACCCATTTAGACACTTTGGAATAGTCTGTTTGGTCACACGAATTGTAGAACAAAAGTTGCACCACTTTGCAACTTTCAACTACTTGCATTTGACAACTTTTTCCCCAAGTGAAAATTCGCCACCACGAGAAAATGCCTCCAAGATAGCAAAAACTGAGAGAGGTTATTATAAAGGGGTCCAAAAAAATCCCATAGGATCAGATGAGAAGTTTCTAAGCATCATGGTATCCAAGTAATAACATGTTAAAGTTTGCAACCATTTTGCACTTTGGACCCTTAAGGGATCGATTTGATTGAATGTAGCTCAGAGCGATTCCGCATGTTTGGGTGCGAAAGAGGACTGTGAATAGCATAAAAATACCTATTCAACCATATTGGAATAGTTTGTTTGGTCACATGAGCTGCAGAATGAAAGTTGCACCACTTTGCAACTTTCAATTACTTGCATTTGACAACTTTTTCTCCAAGTGAAAACTTGCCACCACGAGAAAATGCCTCCGAGATAGAAAAAGATGAGAGAGGTTATTGTAGAGGGGCCCAATGTGATTCCATAGGATCAAACTAGAATTTTCTAAGAATCATGGTATCTGAGTAACATCATGTTGAAGTTTGCAACCATTTTGCACTTTCGACCCTTAAGGGATCGATCCGATTAAACGTAGCTCAAACTGATTCCGCGTGTTTGGGTGAAAAAGAGGACCATTCCTAGTGTAACCATACCTATTTGGATGCATCGGAATAGTTTGTTTGGTCACATGAGCTACAGAACGAAAGTTGAACCACTTTGCAACTTTCAACTACTTGCATTTGACAACTTTTTCTCCAAGTGAAAACTCGCCAGGACGGGAAAATGCCTCTGAGAAAGAAAAAAATTGAGAGAGGTTATTGTAGAGGGGCCCAACGCAATCCCATAAGATCATACAAGTAGTTTTTAAGAATCATGGTATCTAAGTAACAACATGCTGAAGTTTACAACCATTTTGCACTTTCGACCCTTGAGGGATCGATTCGGTTGAACGTAGCTCAGAGTGATTTTGTGTGTTTGGGTGTGAAAGAGGACCATTCCTATCATAAAAATACCTATTCGGATGCGTTGGAACAATCCGTTTGGTCACACGATCTGCAGAACGAAAGTTGCACCACTTTGCAACTTTCAACTACTTGCATTTAACAACTTTTTCCCCAAGTGAAAATTCGCCACCATGGGAAAATGCCTCCGAGATAGAAAAATTTGAGAGAATTTATTATAGAGGGGCCCAATGCAATCCTATAGGACTAGATGAGAAGTTTCTAAGCATCACGGTATCCAAGTAACATCATGCTGAAGTTTGTAGCATTTTGTAGTTTGGACCCTTAAGGGATTGATCCGATTGAACATAGTTCAGAGCGATTCCGCATGTTTGGGTGTGAAAGAGGACCATGCTTGGCATAAAAATACCTATTCGGACACGTTGGAACAATCCATTTGGTCACACGAGATGTAGAACAAAATTTGCACCACTTTGCATCTTTCGACTACTTGCATTTAACAACTTTTTCCCCAAGTGAAAATTTGCCACCATGAGAAAATACCTCCGAGATAGAAAAAATTGAAAGAGGTTATTGTAGAGGGGCCCAATGCGATCCCATAGGATTAGATGAGAAGTTTGTAAGCATTATGGTATCCGAGTAACAACATGCTGGAGTTTTCAACCATTTTGCACTTTGGACCCTTAAGGGATTGATCCGGTTGAATGTAGCTCAAAGTGATTGCGCGTGTTTGGGCATGAAAGAGGACCATGCCTAGCATAAAAATACCTATTCAGACACACTGGAATAGTCTGTTTGGTCACACGAGTTGCAGAACGAAATTTGCACCACTTTGCAATTTTGCACTGCTTGCATTTGACACTTTTTCCATCAAGTGAAAACTGGACACCATGGGAAAACCACTCCGAGATAATAAAAACCGAGAGAGGTTATTGTAGAGGGGACCAACATGATCTCATAGGTTCAAATAGAGATTTCTTAAGTGCCACGGTTTCTAAGTAATACCTCGTCAAATATTGCTTCCCTTTTGCACTTTGGACCGAATCAGTTGAACGCAGCTCAGAGCGATTGTGTTCTCTTTTCAATGGAATTAGGTGGGCAGTAGACTTAAATCCATTTTAGTTTTGGTTTGGTTGGATTTCAAGTGATTTTGTGCTTTTTAGAAACCAATTACTGAGGGTCGGTTTGTATACCCTATTTTAAGAGAATCTTTTAGGTACTCTTTTTTATTGAGGTGTCTTAAGAGGGTCAGTCTGTATATCAATAAAACCTTGCCTAACTTGTGAATGAAGAGGGTTTTTGGATTTTTTATGTTAGAGGGCTTATCATGCTCCAAAAGTGGAGGAATTGGTGGTTTGGTAGACTAGTTAATGCTGCCCATTGGTGGTTTGCGTGTGATAGGAAGAATAAAATGGGGTTGCTTATTTTGTGAAAGCTAATCCAAAAGAGTCTTATGAGGGTTTGATGTATGTTGAAGAAGGCTTAAATGGGTGCCTAAAATGGTGGTTTTTTGTAGAGGTTGTTAAGGGATTCTGAGAGTTAAGGTGGGAAAAATAGGTCTGCAGACCTATAAGAGTGACTAGGTGTAAAGTTGAAAATAAGCCAAGATTGAGTTTTGAGGGAAGGAAGGAGGTTGGAATAATTTTCTATTGTGGAAGTGAGTTGATTGACTCCCTATATTTCTATCAGAATCACTTCCTATCAAAATCACTTCAAGTTTACATTTTTTTGCACTTTTTTCACATTGACAACTTTTCAATTTTTGCAATTTTACATCATTTTGACAAATATGCAACATGAACTCCAAAATGACCCCAAAACCAACTAACATGAATTATTACATTATAAATTGGTCTAATATGACCTTATTCAATTGACAAAACTCAAAACAAAAAACTAACTTAAGACTTCCATGAACCAAATTTGCTCAATAACCTTGGTGCCCTTGCACCAAATTTCATTGTTTCAGTAAATCTCATTACAATGCCTTAAGTAGTATATTATCACAAATATTTTAAAATGCCACTCATACATTCAAGATTCTCTTATAATGTCTACATCATAGGTGCTCATTATGAGGTTAACTTCAAATGAGTAATTTGAGATTCCCTCACAAAGCTTCACACACTCTTTTATAATGGCTTGAAATCAGAATTGAGATTTCTCAAGATCATCAAAATAAGGATGTTGCATTGCTTTTTTGGATGAGATTATCTTTGATGGCTCATAAATCAACATTTTCTGCAAGGAGAGACCAATCAATTTTTAGTAGTTTACTTACAGATACACAAAGTAAAAGAAGAAAAAGAAAGAGCATCCAAAATGGAAATTAAATGAAAATAGATGGAAGACACTTACAGATAGGCATAGCAGTCTATCAAATTAGTCACTCCTGGTCATACATCTTCACTGGGAGTTTCGAGATACCTATTGCACACAACACCTCTCATGAATATAATATCTTGAAATTTGAGATGCTCTTATAATGTCTACATCACAGGTGCTCATAATAAGGTTAACTTCAAATGAATAACTTGAAATTTCATTACCAAGCTTTGCACACACTTTTTTAATGGTTAAAATCATAATTGAGATTTGTCAAGATCATCAAAATAAGGATGTTGCATTGCTTTTCTGGCTGAGATTCTCTTGGATGGCTCATAAATCTACATTTTCTGCAAGGGGACACCAATCAATGTTTAGTATGTTACTTACAAATAGGAAAATTAAAAGAAGATGATAGAATTGGCATCAAACAAATTAATGTGCATACAAGTATAAAAATAATAAGAACCAATGTGTATATACTTACAAATTAATCCAACGAATCATCCGGGTTTTCTCTACACTTTATTGTGTCAAGTATTGCCTGATGGTGAGACTCACGGACCTTCCACAAGGTCTTGTTCAAAGGTCTACCCCCATATTTGGTCAAATGAACATTGGATTCCATGACAAGGTTCAAGTAATGAAGAATCTTACAATGTGTGAAAGTCCTGAAACAACCAATGTTTAACACTCTTATGTGGGTACCTTCTAAGCCACATTCTAGTAACCACAACTGAGCTTGTAGGGTATTTGATGTTTTCTCCATCTATAACTAGGGCCTCCAATTTATTTTTGGCCTCAACACAATGAGACAAGTAATAGTCCATTCCCTCTTCATTCTCTTCATCTGCAATAATTGTATAAACATGCCCTGCATTGATATGTGCAACAAATCTCTTGAAATTAGTCAACATTACGAATACACTACAAAGTAAGATAACGATATGGAATTTCAACAACTAAGAAAGTAGATATATTACCTGGTTGAACTAGATCTAATATGTGGTCAAAGTCGACTGATGATTCCATCTGTGTCAGTTCCAATTCCATCGCAGGGTGATACGTGTGAAGTGGGCTAAGATAATTTGTCAACCATTTGTCAACCCACTCCCTTGACTCACAATCATTCTAGTCTTGCATTGTACATGAAGAACAAAAGCATGCTATCTTCTGTGTATCAATACTCCATGAACCTACATTTGAGCTAAGGAAAAAGTGTAGCTCACTCGATCTTGTTAGTGTACAACAGTCCTCATATGGTGCAATGTTAGTATCATCCATCAACAAAAAAAATCTATGAATTGAAGATGTACCTTGTATAGACATGCAAAATATACATGCACCTAATCCTGATCTTACTAACACCACTTCATCGCGAATCATCTCCTTTGCTAGTCATTTAATCTAATAATCTGTATTTGATTAAATTCATCACTCTTCATCTCTTAATTAAATAAATCAACTTTGTCTAATTAAGTCATCATCTCCTGTTAATTAAATAAATCAATTTTATTTAATTAATTCTATAATCCTCCTTTTAATTAAATAAATAATTTTATTTAATTAATCCCTAAAGTCATCTCCTTAAATTAAATAAATCTTTATTTAATCTAACATCACCCCCTTTAATTAAATAAATCAATCTTTATTTAATTAAATCCAAAAATTATTTTTCCTTTCATTTTGATTTATTTAAATCTTGAAATCTAAGTCAAAATTGTCAAATCATCTAATCTCCTATTAAATTGATCAAATCCTGATTAATTTAATCCTAATCACTCCAATCCTCGAAATTTTGCAACTTTCACAATAAATTAATTTATTTGATTTATTAAATCATCATTTTCCATTCAAAAGGGCATCTTTTGTGGAATATTCTTCCAATTCAAAAATCCCTCCAAAAGGGGATTGGTACTTCCAACAAGGCATTTAAGGCCTCTTACATGTCCTTGGCCTTGAGCCAAGTGACATTAAATCCATTCTTTGCTCCCTCCAACATGTCACATTCAAATTTCAAATTTGAATCTTATAGCATTTATCATGCACGTTGACCAAAATGTGCACAACCTTCAACCATTCACATCTTGACAGGTGGCACTTGACCATTGGATGTTGAATCATCCCACATTGCTCAATTCCACTCTCTCTTCCATTTTGGAAATCTATAAATGAGAGACTCTTCCTCTCATTCTGTCATCCATAATTTGAGTAAAATCACTATACTCAACTTCATCCTCAAGCATATCTAGTTTCATCCATTCCATCAAATTCTTAGCTAGGTTATGTAGATTTTTCATCATGGAGCTTGATTGAATCTTCATCAAGGTGGATCACTCATCAAATCATCAACATTGCAACAAAGGAGTTGGGAAATGACCAATTTTGACATACCAATTGGCACCAATTCCCCCATCGGATCAAGAGTTTGCTTGCTTAATTAGGATTTCATTACTTTTTATGTCTTGTTCTTTGTTTTTCCTATTTTAAGCATTACAAATGGATTTCATGGGGAATCCTTGTTTTATCTTGCATATGAACCTAAATATGTGTTTGTTTGTTGTGTTTGTGCAGGTATAAGATTATGATTCACATTTTGGCGTTAGAAGGAGGGCTGAGTTGGAAAAATTCATCACGTTTTTCCAAAATTCTGTGGTTTTTTGAAATTTTTTGTGCCTATAGGAAATTGCACTACTCATAATCCTGCAACGCTATATTATACCATTTTCAGATAGGTGATGCTATATTGTACCGCACAAAACTCCAAACTTCACTGCAGCTTCTTTCCCGCCTACAAATTTCAAAATTTTAAACTACGTCGCTCTCCAAACTATGCTGCATGTCAATATAGCATTGCCTTTGCATTCTCTATCTATTGTAGAGCATTGCACTAAGTCAACATGTAGCGCTATATTTCTAAACTCTATCGCAATTGCTAATTGCACCGCTGGATTTGGGTAAAAGACATATTTATGATTTTTTTTTTAACATTTTTTGTGATGCGGGAACTTCCCGAGGTCATAACTTTTGACTCGGATGTGGGTTTTGGCTGAAATTTTATAGGAAGCTTCATTATGAGGTGGCATGTGGAGTGGTGGCCATTTTGCCACATTTTCGAGGCTTGAAACTTTCATCTTGGCCCTCAAAATGACAATTTATTGTTTTTTCCTAATTTTTTAAGAGTTGTTTTTGTTAATAACTCGAAGTTACTATTTCAAATTTAGGATGTTTGTTGGCAATTCATCCTATCTTAGTTTTAGAAAGTTTTTGGGAAAAAATAGGACTCTCAAAGTCATGCATGCAAAATTACCAAAAATGGAAAAATCTAACAATTGTTGAAATCTGCCAAAAAAGAAAATTTCTTGATCAAAAGTGAAAGAAAGAAAACGAAGGCCAAGGGTTCTTTATGATGTTATCATCTCATTGTATTAAGTGTTTTTAAACACTTTTGGGAGAACTTATAATACCTTTCTAAGGATTTGATTACTTTCATGCTCTTAGGACACTAAATTTCTTTTGGGCTCTAAAAAGAACACTACAAAAGCTTTCAAATTTTGCAACAAAAGGCTAAAAAGAACTTTAGGACAACTTAATAGATTTGGTTTAAGGTTTAACAATTGAACAAGGAAAATCACACATTTGATTTGGTGCTATAAAAATAATTCATTTTTGCTTTGTGGACTTAAAATGAACAAGTGTTGTTTTATTTTATAATTGTTTACTCAAAGTAAAATCATCACAAGGATGTATGAAATTCTCTCGCGCCTTACGACGATTTTGAGAATCAAAATCTCTTTTGGTGATCTTAACTTGAGTAAACTAATTTCCTCCACATTTCATTTTGGGATTAAAATTGAACCAATCTTGCGAGTGTGAGCGTGGTATATTGTGAGTGTTCTTCCTTTGTTTTTCAATGAAGGTCGATTGAACTATAGGATATGCTTGCTTGCTTTTGTTTATCTTAGTAGGCTTGCCTTGTGGGAAAAAATACTCACCCAAGGGAACGACCCAACCGGGAATACGCTAAAGCCAAGTGACTTCCAACCGGTATATAAGTGTAGATTCTCAAGGAAAGTTCGAGAATCACAAAGATTATTCTGACGAGAAGAGCAATAATGGTCTCTTGCTACATGGATAGTCCCCCATGAATAGAATTCCTGCATTAAAAACCTTGTTTAGCAAAGGCCAAAATCCTTAACTATTTGTTGGTGCAAAAGGTCATGTCCTTTGAAGCCACCCCATGTATACATGTGGTTCTATTGTAGAGATGAAAAGTATGCCATGGGAGATTCATGGGTACTGATGCTTGATTGACCTGAGAAGTGAGTGCACTGTAAAGGGGAGCCTGTGTGGTCAAGCATCTAATCATCCGCATTGAATATGCGCAGCTGGATTCATCCAAGTGGGATCCCAACAAATATTGTTTCTTTATCCTAATATTGTGCATGTTATTGAAATCAAAACACTTTTCTTGGATCTAAAACATTGGGAAAAAACATTCACAAAATCTTCAAATTTCAAACCCTTTAGGAGGGGCAAATAGCTTTGACCAAATCCAAGTGTTGTTGCTTTCCCTAGGGATCCATAGAGGTCTCTAAGCATTTTGATTTACATCATAATTTGCTTATACTAAAATCAACCTAGGAAACTATGCTCTTGAAACCTTGATTTTCACATAATGGACATTGTGGAATGAAAAGGAATTAAGACATAGACATTCAGTTTGAAAAGCATAATAAAAAATGTTTGTGGTAAAAAGAATTGAACCTAAGCAAGATAATATACAATTGAACCACACATGTGCTTGGTCCCTTTTGAGTCATTTGGTTTTCATGCAAACATTGGTCTTTTGGTTTGAACCACTTTTAGGGAAAACCATGTTCTTCAATATATTGGTCTAGTAAACAAGTCCTCTTAGGTTCATCTAGGATCAAGTCAAACACTTCACCCCATCCAAACATTTATCAAAATCCCATTTCACTAACAACTCTTGGAAACTTTGAAAACATCACTTATGCTAGACTTTTAGGAAAAATCAATGTCGCCTTGTTTGGCTTAACACACCTAGCTAAATTGTCCTTTTGTGTATGAGTTTACTCTAGGATAACACAACTTCCTAGAATTTATATGTTCATTATAAAAAATCACCTTGTTTGACTTAACACACTTAGTCAAACTATCCCCTTGTGTACAAGTTTACTCTAGCACAACACAACTTTCTAGAGTTTACAATTGAATTATCACTTTGTTTGACTTAACACACTTAGTCAAACTATCCTCAATCAAAATCAAATCAAAACAAGTCCTAAATTTTAGGATTGATCCAAAGTTCCTAAAAGTTTAAACGCCCATATCATTCACCCCTTTCATCCTCCATCTCATCATTGGTCCTAAACCCCTCAGAGGTCAACAAGGTAAAAAAAAGAGGAGCATGGAATATAAACTTGATTCATACATCATGAGTAATCCAAGTCAACCAAATTATCAGGGCCTTAAAATACCAATTGATTTTCAAAATTCACATTTGTACAATCCATAAATGAGATCATTATCTCCTACAAACCTCAATGGTATAACAAATGTGAGTTTTCCCAATCTAAATTTTGGAAGACCTTTCCCTTTGGTAGATTTAAATCAAAGTCAAAACTTACAAATCTATCAACCAAACAGTCAAGGCATGAGCCTTCCCCCTTTACCAACCGTTAATCAACCGAATCCTAGCAATACTCCAATCATAAAGCAAAATATCATACCAAATCCTCTCATCTTGCCTTCAATATCTTAACACTAGATGGCAACCATCCAAGCAACCCCAACAGTCAACACAACCACCATCCTTCAAGTGTCTCAAGGACCAAGCATCTCAATCACACCATTCAACACTCAAACCCTGCCAATCAATGCGACTATTCCGCTCATCACAATGGTCAACATCATTCCCAATCCACCACCACCATCACCAAAACACAACATAGAAGATTCACTCTCCATCATGTTGCAAGCCACTCAACAAGCTACCTGCCAAAAGGCACTCCAAAACCAACAAGCTGCACAACGAGTTGCTCAGGAAGCACAAGCGCAATTAGCCACCCAACAAGCTGCATAAGCTGCACAAGCCGCACAAGCTGCACAAACTGCACAAGCCACACAAGAAGCATGACAAGAACATGCTCAAGCTCAAGCCCAACACTAAGCTCAATAGGTGCAAGCACAATATTGGGCACAATTGCAAGCAATTCATTAACAAGTGCATCAACAAGTCTTGCAATATTTTCAAGCACAACAACAAGTAGCTCAATAACAAGCCCAACAAAAAGAATTGTTGGCACAACAACAAGCATTGTTGGCTCAGCAGAAAATGTAGGCATTACTCACTGAACAAAGCTTGAATAGATTCCCCCCATAATTGTTGAAAATAATGATCAAGATCTATCCATTGATGAACACCTTGAAGATGTTTCCACCTCATCGAACGATCAAATCAACGCACATCAAGAGCCATTTTTTAGTCATGATCAAGACCCCTCCTACAAAGATTTATTTCAAGGAGTGTTGATTTTATTTGATCCTATTGACAAAATCCAAGATCTATCCACCAATGATCGTATTGACAATGTCTCTACATCACCTAATGAATTAGAGGACACAACTCAAGAACGTATTCCAAAGCATGATCAACATCTATCACCAAGGTCTAGTAATGGTCCTTCCCAAGACATACTAACATCCCTCGACCTCATAATTGTGGATAGTGAAGGAATCCTCCCTAATAACAATGTCCAAGAATCCCTTGTAGACAATCCATCCTTTGAAATTGACCCATGTCAAGAACTTGATCTAAAGCATGTTGAAAGAAATTTTGACATTAACCAAGATCAAGAATTCATATATTCAAGATACTACAATGAGGTAATGGAAACTCTCCTATCTATACAAGATGTTGCAAATAAGGATCATATCCATATAGCACATACCCCTCTGTCTACCCGTGAGATGCTTTCTTTAGATAGACATGTAGATGATCTTCATTCAAAAAAGGGGTCTCATACTCTTGATATCATTACCAAGGAAAAAGAGTCTCTTATTCTTAACATTTATACACATGGTCAAGATATGGAGAAATCTAGAGACATATCAGAAATGTGTCATGAAGAAGGCTCCTACAAAAGTGGTAAATCAGAAACATCTTGTCGAATGAATTATGAGGAAGACTTTTATGTGGATGGTGAATCATCAACACCTCTTGAAGAAGCATTGAAATCTGATATTTCACAAGATCAAGCCAAAGATATCAATCAGGCATTCATCCCACATATGGAGGATCCTATCACTTATAAACTTGGATCACTTACCTTTCTTAGGGAAAACTATCTCATCAATAAAGAAGTTGTCACTTTTGAAGATCCACCACAGAGCAAAGAAGGATTAGCACCTTGTTTCCAAGGTAAATCATATCCTATTGCAAATAAAATGTTTCAACAAATGAATTATCAAGGTAGAGGATTAGGCCTACATGAACATGGTATCCTGGAACCAGTGTAGATTATTGGCAATCCTAAGCATCAAGGTCTTGGTTATTCAATACTGGGGGCAACATCATCTCAAATAAATGTCAACATAGGGAGCATGAAGAATCCTTATGATGAAACCAATGCCAATACTACAACCAACCACATCATGAATCTCCATCCACCCATCACCCCATCCATGAATTGGAACCAACATCAAAATAAGGTTTTGAATCAAAGAACAAAGAACGTTATCAAAGAAAAAGAAGCTAAGAAGCATACCAGATAAATCAAATACATATGGATGCCAAAAAATACAAAGAAATATTATCCCTATCAAACTCCATTAGTCAAAGAAACTATGGGGAAAAATAAAAAGAGGCCAAGTATCCATCAAAGATGTCCAAAAAGGAAAAAATAGGCTTCTCAAGCAACATACAAAGTATATCAAATAGTTTGTCCTAATTCCATGCACACTTCCATATCCACCCATCATTGCTCATCTTCCCAAGTTTGGAGAGTCAAAGGTTCCAAACTATCAACCAATCCATCTTATATTCCTAAACACACAACTCTATCCATGCCTCCACACATGATATCCAATTCTCACATTGACCATGTATGGGAAATCACCTTTCATCATAAGGATTTAGAAGGCACTCTATTGCAATGTGCGCACAAAGACAAAGTTAACTCCGGTATCAGCAAAATAGATTAGGGATCTCAAAATTTGCATTCAAGTGCATGTATCTTGGCTAGGAAGCTTCTTCAAGTAGGATACCCATGGAAAATTATAATGGAAGCATCTACATCAACACCACCAAGTGGTTCAGCATGAGTTTACAATGTTTCAACAAAAAAATCCCAAAAAATCCAAAAATATCCCAAAAAAAAAAAAAAGCATTGAAAATAGTAAAGAAAAATAAAAATCATCCTCTAGTGAAAACTGCATGGGCGGCGCTTTGGACAGGTACCATGATGAAAACCTAGAAAATATGCATCATGTGTAGAATCGAGCATCTACATGCGCTAGTTCAGGTGAAAGCACCTCATCCCATCCATAATAAATCCATTTTCATACATATGTATCCATCTTCCAAATTATCTTGATCTTGACAAATTTTGGTGCACACTTTACACTTGCTTATGGTAAACATCTTGACATGGGTCATTTTCATTTATCCTATCCTACCCAACATTATTTGAGCCATGAAGCATTATCCGAATGAGCATCCTCTATTCGAACACCTTATCTTATCACAAGATAATCCTTGGCATTCTTCACATGCTTACCGTATCTATCCATCCATCCATCTATCTATCCAATCTCACCCATGGCCTTTCAAACATTGCTAGACATTGGGGGAAAATATTCACATCTTGCTTCGAGAATAAATATTGATCTATATCTTCCAACTTATGTGGTGATCTGAACATTGGCAAACAAAAAATCAAATTGGTCAAAGAATTTGTAAGGAAAAGGCCAAATCACTAGCCCATGACATATTTTGACAAGACGATGTTTTTTATCAAGCTTTATCTTTCATTGAACATCAATCCAAAAAAAATCAGTATCAGTCACATCTAATGCGTACATCAACGTGACATCAAATCATCAAAACAATTTTGTTTCAAATCAAGCTTCAAAATCATGACCAATCAAATCAAATCTATCATCATCATCTTGGGATATCCTTCCCAATCCTTGTGTTGCTTAACACTATCCTTGCATTATTGTGTATCCTCAACAATGTTATCATCATCAATCTTGAAATCCTCATGTTGCTTAACACTATCCTTGCATTGTTGTGTATCCTCAACAATGTTATCATCATCAATCCATTGATTCGATCAATCAACCTTAGCTTGGTTTCCAACAAAATCCCAAAATAGAGCACTGATATCATCACATATCCATATCCAAATCTTACAAATCATGCAAAAATCCAAAAACATTCATAAAAATAGAAAACATAAAAAACATGGTATGCCGAACTACGTCATTTCTAAGCTTGAACGTAGGAAAGGTTGATCTTTGATCATCTCCCGAGACATTTTAGGTTAGTCCTTTAGGCGTCCGTCATAGTGGCAATCTATTTGCCCATCTATTTCACATTTTAGGTCAGTCCTTTAGGCATCCATTGCAATGGGAATTTGTTTTCCCATCTATTTCATATTTTAGGTCAGTACTTTAGGCGTCCATCGCAATGGCAATTCGTTTTCCCATCTATTTCACATTTTAGGTCAATCCTTTAGGCGTTTGTCGTAATGGCAATCCGTTTGCCCATCTATCTCATCAATAGTCAAGTTTATTTCCATTTGAACTACACCGTCTCTGAGCTTAAATGTAGGCAAGGCCATCCTTGATTGGCCCTCGAGACACAAAATACCAAAAATAGTTGTAAAACATCTGAAAATTCCAAAAATTTGAAAAATCCAAAAATTAAAATAGCCTCAAAATATTTCAAAATCATCAAAAACATCCAAATATTTTAAAAACCCAAAATGGTACACCCGCCTCATCTCACTTTCACCCGTGATTATAATCAACCATAATAAATCAATCATCGCTTTCATCCTTTGGTGATTTAGTCGAAAGAAAGTCTAACAGGTTCAAAAGTGAAAACCCTAATGGTCAAAGTCTCAAGTCTAGGTCAGTAAGCAAGCAAGTTGTTCAACTTCGAGTATCAATAGCTTATCATCCAATCAATCTCATCAAAACCCTGATCACAACATGTCCTAGGATGAATCTTTCCCACAATGGACATAAGCATCAAGTACCTCACCTTAATTTAGCCTTGGCTAGCGGTATGAAGAACATTAGCTTGTTTGTTTACTTTATCTTGGTCTTTTTGACTTATCTTATTTTGCACTCATTCCAACGACCTCTTGATGATGCCTAAACTAAAAAAGTTTAGAGAGAAAGGAATGGGGCAATGATCATTATCTTTTTTATCTGTTGTGCTTGTTGGATGTTCTTGTAAAATAACTTGGTGAATACTTGCTTTGTTAGGTCCGTCCTAGCAAGGTTTTCGTATGTCAAGTGTGAACAAGATCACTCCTATCTGATTGTCGAGTCAAAGTCCATCACACTAGGTACAACACCATCTTGGTTCTTTATACCTTGATGCATCGTACCTATGTGTATTATCAAATATAAAGTAATTGGCCCTTTGAAAATCCAAAATATCTGATCTTTCTAAAGAATTATCTTTCATCCTTTGATCAATAAAACCACTCCTCTCGCATTTTATCACGATCTCGATCAAAAAATTGAACATTTCCACTCGATCTCTTGAGGGGGCAATATACCAGCATAATCCTTCCATTGGGGAAATAGTGGGGCATTTGAAAAAATTGGAAAAGTTTTGAATTTTGATCAAGAACCGTTTATTCTTTGAACCAACACAACAAGTACATTGCTTCAAAGAGGGGAAAAATGCAGACACGTAAAATATACATGCACCTAATCCTGATCTTACTAACACCATTTTGTCCTGAATCATCTCCTTTGCTAGTCATTTAATCGAATAATCTATATTTGATTAAATTAATTTCTCTTCATCTCTTAATTAAATAAATCAAATTTATCTAATTAATTCATCATCTCCTGTTAATTAAATAAATCAATTTTATTTAATTAATTATGTAATCCCCCTTTTAATTAAATAAATCATTTTATTTAATTAATCCCTAAAGTTATCTCCTTAAATTAAATAAATCTTTATTTAATCTAACATCACCCCCTTTAATTAAATAAATCAATCTTTTGATTTATTTAATTAAATCCAAAAATCATTTTTCCTCTCATTTTGATTTATTTAAATCTTGAAATCTAAGTCAAAATTGTCAAATCATCTAATCTCCTATTAAATTGATCAAATCCTGATTAATTTAATCCTAATCACTCCAATCCTCTAGATTTTGCAACTTCCACAATAAATCAATTTATTTGATTTATTAAATCATTATTTTCCATTCAAAAGGGCATCTTTTGTGGAATATTCTTCCAATTCAAAAATCCCTCCAAAAGGCGATGGTTACTTCCAACAAGGCATTCAAGGCCTCTTACATGTCCTTGGCCTTGAGCCAAGTGACATTAAATCCATTCTTCGCTCCCTCCAACATGTCACATTCAAATTTCAAATTTGAATATTATAGCATTTATCATGCACATTGACCAAAATGTGCACAACCTTCAACCATTCACATCTTGACAAGTGGCACTTGGCCATTGGATGTTGAATGATCCCAAATTGCTCAATTCCACTCTCTCTTCCATTTTGGAAATCTATAAATGAGAGACTTTTCCTCTCATTCTATCATCCACAATTTGAGTAAACTTACTATACTCAACTTCATCCTCAAGCATATATAGTTTCATCCATTCCATCAAATTCTTAGCTAGGTTATGTAGATTTTTTATCATGGAGCTTGATTGAATCTTCATCAAGGTGGATCACTCATGAAATCATCAACATTGCAAAAAAGGAGTTGGGAAAGGGCCAATTTCGACACAGCAATTGGCACCAATTCCCCCATCGGATCAATATTTTTCTTGCTTAATTATGATTTCATTACTTTTTATGTCTTGTTCTTCGTTTTTCCTATTTTAAGCATTACAAATGGATTTCATGGGGAATCCTTGTTTTATCTTGCATATGAACCTAACTATGTGTTTGTTTGTTGTGTTTGTGCAGGTATAAGATTAGGGTTCACACCTTCATTACCTCGACCCATCAAAGCATTACACCATGATTGATCTTGCATCTATCAACTTTACACTATCTTTATACTTTAACTCTTCTCGTGCTAATGCTCTTTTCACACATGCTCTTGCACCATCATGCTACCCCTTTCCATGCCCGACCTCACAAAAGTTCCACATATGTTGAACACCTGTAATGACATGCATCCTACACAACTAGTAGAAAATGCACGAGTTCTTGAACTGTGCTATACAGTTATCCAACCATATTATATGCCAATCGTATGCTATGCCCCTCTAAGCCAAACCACTATAGAACATCTAGAAGCAACCTTGCACGAAATCTAGAGAATGTGTGTGATCATCACTAATGTAAAATTGGTACTCCCTAAATACCTTCCTTTGGTCGTCTGTACTATTAGATGCATGAATGAATGCTATGTGCACAAATATCAAAACCTGTGTGGAGTTGTAATACTATGACTGCACCTCACGTTGTGGTTGTAGAGTGTAGTTCTCTGAAAAGTCAACCACTGATACTATGCTACCAACTGGAAAGGTGTGCTTGCATAGCTTGAATTGCGTGTCCAACCATTGAGCTCTATGGGTATACATTGCATACTCAGACAATATATTGTCATGAAAGACAGACATAAAATGATACACTAGAATCTTCTGAATAACCAAATCACACCTTTTTGCTTGAGACCCATCTTTTGTAGCATATGCCACTGTTTTATACTTCCCAAACTCTACTAGTTTCCGTCCCACCTCATCTGTGCTTTCCATATGTTGACATACTGGCATACACTGCTTTCCACCGCAATGCTCACATGAACCATCCAAGCATGTTGTCCTGTAGAATATCTGGCCATCCTCTATTTCACATAATTTTTTTGATAAGAACTCTATTGAAGATTTTAGTGGGGCTTCTATGCCACAATCCTACAAAACATCATTAGTATGCAAATCTAAACATATAGAACGATAAACATCATAATGGTTAAAGAATTCAATATGTAGTCTACAACAACAAGTAGTGCGTGTGTGATTTATCTTGACATAAAAAGGTTTACGCATTTCAAAAAATATTTGAGAAATACTAATTTGAGGATAATCATTTTGAAATTTACAAAAAATTGGGTTTGAGTCATATCCAAAATATGTTTTGGATGTGGCTCACAGTTTCGACTACCGATTCTTCTTCTTACCACATCCCTTTGATTCAGAGATGGCCTTGTGTTATTATTCTAGTACTCTTCAATTAGTGTTCTCAAGGCTTCAACAACTTCTTTATATTTTCGTGGTAGTCTCCCCGAGAATTCCCATGATTCATTTGAATCAGCACCGTCAATTCTTTGCCGCCTTTGAACTACTCTTGATAAAGTTTTTCTACTAATTCTCATTCGTTCACTCTTCTTTTTAATGAGATGAGATCATTTTGTTTGAAAGCTTACCAAAGTCGATGTAATGAAACATTGGGTGACATTACTATCCTTTGAGCATGAGGTCTTACCCACACTCTCATAAGAATCCATTAGATTATTCACAATAGTGTTTTCACTTGATACATTTGATGTTCTTAACCCAAGAGTCTTCATGACGTTTCTATACTTTACACCCCGCATCATTTCAACAAATAGTTGACATCTTGCGGTCTCATTTAGCCTTTCAAAGAAGAATTTCCAAATATTATCAGCATATCTTCTACAAGTGTGTGTTGAAATCTTACCTTCCATGTGCTGCAAAATATCCTTATCAATATTAATCAAATACTTTGGCTTTCTACACAAAATTCTAGTTGGTGTTCTCCTAGGTACATGCATCTCAACATTAGGAATTTCATCAATATTTAATTGAGGTGGGATAGATTGCATACCTTCGATCAAGGGTTGAGTAGAAGACATACCTAGAGGTTCACGTGGGGATGATGGCATACCTTCTTCATCAAATCTGAGTGATGATGTACTCTCAACTTGAGATGTGTTGGATGGTGTCCAACAATATTCACTTGTGGTAGATGGTGCACCTCCATATTCACTTGTTGTAGATGGTGTCCCTCCATATTCGCTTGTGCTTAATGGTGTCCCTTCATATTCACTTTCCGTAGAGGGTGTGTCTCCAACTACGGTATCCGAATCTGTCTTACCACAATGCTTTCACATTCGTGCCTTTTGTGCTTCCAATTCCTTTTCTCTTTTTGACGGTTGACGTTCCTCTTCAATTGGCTTGTTTTCGTCATTCATTTCCAATTTATTCTTTTCATGATATGCTGCCACCTGATCTCTCTCCTTTTGTTTGAAGGTTTCATACTCTTCATCTATTAGTTTCTTCCTTGTTTGCTTCTTCGGCATGGTGGATAATTTTACTTGTAGCATGGTAGTGAGACAAATATTAGTTCCTAAAAAATGTATCCATTCAAATAAATCAAAATATATGTCATTCAAGGCTTCATAAAGAATACTTACCATCATCTTGTACAAGATTATTTCTAGCATAGACAATGGTCACATGATTTTTTTCAATGGAATGCCTTAAAGAAATGCGGTAATGTGACATGCCATGATTGCAAGATAGGCTCAAAATGGAAGCATGGAAAAGCCATGTGCTATGCACATCCATAATAAAGGATTGAGAAATGATGTTTTATTTTACTTCCTTAAAACTTATGGCATATATATGTGTATACAAAATGTGGAAGCATACATGGTGCAGGAGCACCATTGAATGAAAATTATCAATTCAAGAAGTTGTTGTCTAGGCTTTAGGATTTTGGAATTTTGGAATTAAATAAGGTCAATAAGACCATTTTACATTGTAACAAGTCATTTTTTATTTTTCCTAGGTGTTTAGAAGGTTTAGATTTCAAAATTGCAAAAAACATTGGTAAGTTGCGAATTGTGCAAAAGGGAAAAATTGTAAAGTTGTAAAAAGTAGATTTTGAGGAAGGCAAATGGTCATACCATTTTAAATGTCAATTGAAGGAATTAGGACAGTTAGTTTTGTGGGAAAAATCATATATATGCTAGAGAACATCGATGCAAATATTGATTTTGAAGATTTGAAGGAAGATTGAATTAAAAAATTACTGTTTTTCCTGATTTTTTGTATTTCTTTGTCTTTTGCAGCCTTGGAATGGACCGTACAAAGAGGTTTGGAATATAAATATTATTGAATCACTTTGGGGCATGTGTTAATAGTGTTTTGCATTTGATTTGAGACTGTAACTCCAATTCTAGTGGTAGTTTGGATTGAATCTCTTGCTACAGGTCTGTGTGCCCTAATTAAAGGGTTTTGAAGGTCTCAATTACGTAAATTGGCCCATTCCACTCACTATGATTACTGTAATTGTTGAAATGGATCTGCATCATCAATAAATAGGTTAGGGAATGCTGTTTGTGTATAGGGGAAGTCTAAAAGGGTGTTGGGCATGAAGCCCTAGAGTGAAATTTTTTTGGTTTTGATATATTAAAATGTGTTTTGTGTTGGGGAAGCATGGTTTATTGTTGAATTGAGTTTTTTCAAGCCATTTTAGACCTATTTGAAGTATTGATAAGATTGTGTGAGGGTTGGAGGTGTGTTTCTCAATAAACCCCTAGTTTCTTAGGTAAAAAGTAGGGTTTTGTGATTTGGCACTTTGGTGAGTGATTATTTGAAAACAAATGGTGGAATCCTTGGTTTGATAACATATAGTCTTCTTCACAATTGAGTTTTGTGTTTTGGAAAAGGATTTAAGATAAGGTCCTTTGTAAAAGAGGCCTAATTTAAGGCCTAATTGGTGTAGAAATCCAATTTTGATGAAGTTGTAACAAAGAAGCCTATTGTGGCTTGTTGATATGTTATTGTGTGCCTTGTTTGGACTTTGAGAAGGGTCAGGTCTTGGAGTGGGAAGAATTTCTCTAAAAGATATACTTGGTTGAGTGTGTTAGCTATGCTACAAGGATGACTGTTGAATTGGTGAAAGTAAAGAATTTTATGAATTGTTAATTGTGAATTGTTGTTTTTGGTTGATTTTGTGTTGAGTTGTGCTACATGACCTCCCCTGATTGCATCAATACACAAGGTAAGTCAAATTTTAAATAAAAAATGCCTCAAAGAGATGTGGTTTTGGTGCACTAAGGGGGTTTGAGAGTCTAAGAAGGTTCATTATGACTACTCCACGATCTAGGCTCTGTAGTTCAATGTAGTAGGTTAGTTTTAAGCTATGTAAGGTGTGTGCATTTTTTTTTGTGCAAGGGAAAACAAGAATCCATCGTTTGGTTGCTGTCCTTTCAAGAAATACAAAAGTTTTCCAATGAAAATGGATGGTTACAAGTTGGTGATTGAGGAAAGAGCATTCAATGAGATTGTAAGTTTGTTTCTAAAGCATGGGTAAACATTTATAAACATTTTTCAAGCAGTGGAAAAGCATGTGAAGGTTTGGAGTATGATTTTCTATTAAACCCTCATTTGGAAAGCTTGTTTGGGAGCATAAAGTAAGGGTTTTGTTGAACAATGTTATTTGAGCCTTTCCATTCCTTAAATTTCTTGAATCTGGTGTTTTATGACCTAGCTAAAGACTTTTTGGAGTTATTAGGTGTTTTGGTGGTCTTTTTAGGATACTTCATTTGTAAATTTGGCCTAATTTGAGGCTTATTCCAGTGTTCAGTCAAGTTTTTTGATTTTTGTTTCAAAAAAAGTTTAATTGAAATTAAGGTATGTGAATGCATGTCAAAATGGGATTTAGATTGTGTCTTTAGGTTTTAAAGATACAAAATGACTGAAGATGGATCACCTGATTTAAGGGTTTGGTGACCTTCTTGGAATATGGTGGATAGTTTGCTAGAATGAGTGAATATGATAAAACATTGAAAAGGTTGATTGTTTATATTTGGAAACTATTTAAAATATGTTGGAAAATATGTCTCAATGCTTGGTAGAATTTAGAAAGGCGAACTTGTGGAATTTGTTATTTTGAGCAAAGTTGAGTCCTTGTGCAAAATGATGTTATAACTACAAGAATTAAAGAGCTTGATGGATCAGTGGTTTGTGAATGTGTATTTGGTTTATTTAAATTAATAACATGCTGATTATAGTGTCTTGGATGTCTGGATAAAGGTTGGTAGCAAGAATCCATGATTTGTTGTTATTTTGCCATGTAAGATGCATTGAATAGTGAATTAGTGAATCATGAAGGAATTGAATGGTTCTGAGTTTCTAATCAAGTTTATGCTATGTTACAATCAATTTTATGATGGTTAATATGGTTAATGGTTAATACGTTTATGAAGGAATTGAATGGTTAAGAGTTGGAGCCAAGTTCTAATATCTTGTGGAAATATGAAATCAAGTGAAATTGAAGGATTTTGATGAAAAGATGACTGAGTTTGTTGGTTGATCTTCTCCAATTTAAGTTAGGGTCAGAAGTATCCTTGATGATCTATGGATCCTAGTAGATGCTCTACATCAAGTTTAAAAATTTAATTGGCAAGTGTATATAATTATGTAATTTAAAATGTGCATTGACAACCTAAGGTTATAATGGCAAACAAACAATGATCAAAATGGAACATGAAAAATAACAAAAATGAAAGCAAGCCATAATAGAATAAAAGAAAATGTGTAAAGACTTCACATACCTAAAAAACTAGAGCTTCAAATGGAGGAGTTCAACCCAATTATGTAGCCTTTGATTCTTATTTCTTCAAAATCCTCAACAATTTGACATTTTCAAAAGCTTGTTCCCCTCCAAACTTTAATTGTATATCACTTTTGAATGGAATTTAGACTTGAATTGATATTATATGCCTTTCAATGTGAAAAATATACTATTTCATGCAAAGGCAGTGGAAAGATCATGAAAAAGGTGGTGGAATGTGAAAAACATGCATGCACACTTCAAACATCATCACAAAGCATATTTTTGTCATTGTATGCGCAAAACCAAAAGAATATACAAAATGTGGGCCTTGAGATCATGGGTGTATTGAGTTTTTTTACTGTTTTTAGTGCAAGACAAAATGCACTCACGTTATAACAAGAGCATGCTATTTCTTGCTAAAACAACCATATCTACACTTCTTCAAAATGAGCTCATGTTATGTGAAAGATGATTTTTTTAATAGATTTCTTTTCTCTCTCTTTGTCTATACCCTTTACCCTAATTCTATATCTCTCCTCTGTACCCTTATAGTAGAGGAGATAGAGGTGAGTGTGTGTGTGTGTGTGTGTGTGAGAGAGAGAGAGAGAGAGAGAGAGAGAGAGAGAGAGAGAGAGAGAGAGAGGGAGAGGAGAGATATATAGTAGATGGTTTAAGGGTAGAGGGTGTAGGGTTGAGAGAGAGTTGGAGAAAGATAGAGTGTGAGAGAGGGAGAGAGAGAGTGGGAGATATGGAGATAAAGAGGGAGGGAGAGAGGGGGAGAGTGGGAGAAAGAGAGAGTGTGAAAGAGTGGGAGAGTGGTATGGAGAGGGCGAGTGGGAGAGAGCGAGAGAGGGGGAGAAAGAGGGAGAGAGAGGGAGAGAGGGAGGGAGAGGGAGAGTGGGAGAAAGAGAGAGTGGGAGTGATTGAACAATGAGAGAGACCTAAGAGAGGGAGAGATTTGAGAGAGAGAGAGGGAGTGGGAGAGAGATAGAGGGTAGAGGGTTAGGAGTTAAGGGTTAATGATAGAGGCAAGAGAGATAGGAGTGAGTGAGTGAGAGAGACTTGAGAGAGAGAGGGGTAGGAGGGAGAGTATCAACCCTTAAACCCTCTACCCTCTACCATATAAACCCTTAAACACTCAACCTTAAACCCTAAAACCTCAATCCTCAACCCTTAAACCCTAATCCGTCAACCCCTATACCCTCTTAATCCTTCAACCCTCAACCCTCAACCCTTAAACCCTAATCCCTCAACCACTATACCCTTTTAATCCCTCAACCCTCAACCCTCAACCCTCAACCCTCAACCCTTAAACCCTAATCCCTTAACCCCTATACCCTCTTAATCCCTCAACCCTCAACCCCCAAACCTTAAACCCTAATCCCTAAACCCCTATACCATCTTAATCCCTCAACCCTCAACCCTAACCCCTTAAACCCTAATACCTCAACTCCTATACCCTCTTAATTCCTTAACCCTCAACCCTCAAACCTTAAACCCTAATCCCTCAACCCCTATACCCTCTTAATCCCTCAACCCTCAACCCTCAACCCTCAACCATTAAACCCTAATCCCTCAACACCTATACCCTCTTAATCCTCAACCCTCAACCCTCAACCCTTAAACCCTAATCCCTCAACCCCTATACCCTCTTAATCCCTCAACCCTCAACCCTCAACTCTCAACCCTCAACCCTTAAACCCTAATCCCTCAACCCCTATACCCTCTTAATCCTTCAACCCTCAACCCTCAACCCTTAACCCCTAATCCATCAACACCTATACCCTCTTAATACATCAACCCTCAAACCATTTACCCTCTACCTTATAAACCCTTAAAAACTCAACCCTAAACCCTAAACCATCAACCCTTAAACCCTTTACCCTCTACCCTAAATCCTCAACCCTCTACCCTCTACCCTCTACCCTAATCCCTCAACCCCTATACCCCCTTAATACGTCAACCCTCAACCCTTAACCCTTAAACCCTAATCTCTCAACCCCTATACCCTCTTAATCCCTCAACCCTCAACCCTCAACCCTTAAACCCTAATCCCTCAACCCCTATACCCTCTTAATCTCTCAATCCTCAGCCCTCAACCCTTAAACCCTAATTTCTCAACCCCTTTATCATCTTAATCCCTCAACCCTTAAACCCTATTCCATCAACCCCTATACCATCTACCCTATACATTGGACCCTCAACCCTAATCCCCTAACCCTATACCGTTAATCCTCTACCCTCAACCTTAAACCCACAACCCTCTACCCTCTACCCTACAAACCCTTAAAAACTCAACCCTAAACCCTAAACCCTCGACCCTTAAACCCTCTACCCTCTATCATCAATCCTCTACCCTCTAACCTCTACCCTAATCCCCCAACCCTTAAATCCATAAACCCACTTTGTAAACTCTCTACCCTAATCCCTCAACCCTCTTGACCCTTAATCCCTCAGCCCTCAGCCCTCAACCCTTAAACCCTAATCTCTCAACACCTATACCCTATTAATCCCTCAACCCTCAAACCTTAAACCCTTATCCCTCAACCCCTATAATCTCTTAATCCCTCAACCCTCAACCCTCAACCCTTAAATCCTAATCCCTCAACCCCTATACCCTCTTAATCCCTCAACCCTCAATCCCTCTACCCTCTACCCTCTACCCTATAAAACCTTAAACAATCAACCCTAAACCCTAAACCCTCAACCCTTAAACCCTAAAACCTTAAACCCTCTACCCTCTACCCTCAATCCTCTACCTTCTACCCTCTACGCTCAACTCTAATCCCTCAACCCCTATACCCTCTTAATCCCTCAACCCTCAAACCTTAATCCATCAATTCCTATACCCTCTTAATCCATCAACCCTCAACCCCTATACCCTCTTAATCCTTCAAACCTCAACCCTACACCCTTAAAATTTAATCCCTCAACCCCTATACCCTATGAATCCCTCAGCCCTCAACCCTTAACCCTTAAACCCTAATCCCTCAACACCTATACCTTCTTAATCCCTCAACCCTCAACCCTTAAACACTAATCCCTCAACCCCTATACCATTTTAATCCCTCAACCCTCAACCCTCAAGCATTAAACCCTAATTCCTCAACCCCTATACCCTCTTAATCCCTCAACCCTCAACCCTCAACCCTCAACCCTTAAACTCAAATCCCTCAACCCTCAACCCTCAACCCTTAAACCCTAATCCCTCAACACCTATAACCTCTTTATCCCTCAACCTTCAAATCATCTACCCTCTAACCTCTACCCTATAAACCCTTAAACACTCAACCGTAAACCCTAAACTCTCAACCCTTAGACCCTAAACCATTAAACCCTCTACCCTCTACCCTCAATCCTCTACCCTCTACCCTCTAACCTTAACCCTAATCCCTCAACACCTATACCCTCTTAATCCCTCAACCCTCAACCCTTAAACCTTTAACTTTCAACCTCTTTATATACTCTTAATCCTTTCAACACTCCAACTCTTAAAACTCTAACTTCAACCTATATAAATTCTTAATTTCTCAAACTCTCAACTTCAACCTCAACTCAACCTCAACTCAACTCAACCCTCAACCTCTCAACCCTAAACCCTAATCCTCAATCTCAACCCTAAAAACCAAATCTCAACCCCATACTCATCTTTTAACTCTCAACCCCTATAGTACTGTGTTAAACCCTCACCTTGAAACTCCTAATAATTCTCTCAACCCTATAAATTTCTATTAATCCTCTCAACCCTTAAACCCTAATCCTCAACCCTTAAAACCCTAACTGCCAACCCTATGCCTCTCTTTAATCTTTCAACTCAAACCTTAATTTCTCTTTCCCTCTACCCTATAGAATCTCTTAAAGACTCAAACTCCTAAACTCCTAAAAATCTCCAACCTTAAACTCCTAAACCCTAAACCCTTAAACCCTCTACCCTCTACCATCAATCCTCTACCCTCTACCCTCAACCCTCAACCCTTATACCTGCTTGATCCCTGAACCCTGAACCCTAAACCCTTAAACCTTAATCCCTGAACCCCTATATGCTCTTAATCCTTCAACCCTCAACCCTCAACCCTTAAACCCTAATCTCTCAACCCCTATACCCTCTTAATTCCTCAAACCTTAAACCCTAATCCCTTAACCCCTATATCCTCTTAATCCATCAACCCAAATCCCTAAACCCTTAAACCCTAATCCCTCAACACCTATACCTTATTAATCCCTCAACCCTCAATGCTCAACCATTAAACCCTAATCCCTCAAACCCTATAACCTATTAATCCCTCAACCCCTATACCCTCGTAATCCCTCAATCCTCAACCCTCAAACTTTAAACCCTAATCCCTCAACCCCTATACCCTCTTAATCCCTCAACCCTCAACCCTCAACCCTTAAACGCTAATCCCTCAACACCTATACCATCTTAATCCCTCAAACCCTCTACCCTACAAACCCTTAAAATCTCAACCCTAAACCCTAAACCCTCAAACCTTAAACCCTTAACCCTAAAACCCTAAACCCTTAAACCCTCTACCCTCTACCCTCAACAATAATACCTCAACCCCTATGCCCTCTTAATCCCTCAACTCTCAACCCTTAAACCCTAATCCCTCAACCCCTATAGCCTCTGAATCCCTTAATCCTCAACCTTCAACCCTTAAACCCTAATTCATCAACCCCTATACCTCTTAATCCTCAACCCTTAAACCCTAATCACTCAACCCTATACCCTCTTAATCCCTCAACCCTCAACCCTCAACCCTCAACCCTTAAACCCTAATCCCTCAACACCTATACCCTCTTAATCCCTCAAACCCTCAAACTCTCAAACCCTCTACCCTATAAACCCCTAAATAGTTAACCCTAAACCCTAAACCCTAAACCCTTAAACCTTCTACCCTCTACCCTCAATCCTCTACCCTCTACCCTCTACCTTCAACTCTAATCCCTCAACCTCTATACCCTCTCAATCCTTCAACCCTCAACCCTCAACCCTTAAACCCTAATCCCTCAAACCCCTATACCCTCTTAATCCCTCAACCCTCAACCCTCAACCCTCAACCCTTAAACCCTAATCCCTCAATCCCTATACCCTCTTAATCCCTCAACCCTCAACCCTCAACCCTCAACCCTCAACCCTTAAACCCTAATCCCTTAACCCCTATACCCTCTTAATCCCTCAACCCTCAACCTTCAACCCTTAAACCCTAATCCCTCAACCCCTATATCCTCTTAATCCATCAACTGTTAAACCCTATTCCTTCAACCCCTATACCCTCTACCCTATACATTGGACCCTCAACCCTAATCCCCTATCCCTATACGGTCAATCCTCTACCCTCAACCTTAAACCCATAACCCTCTACCAAGTATAAACCTTTAAACACTCAACCCTAAACCCTAAACCCTCGACCCTTAAATCCTATACCCTTAAACCCTCTACCCTCTACCCTTAATCCTCTACCCTATATCCTATACCCTCAACCCTAATTCCCTAACCCTTAAACCCACTTAGTAAAATCTCTACCATAATCCCTCAACCCTCTTGACCCTTAATCCCTCAACCCTCAACCCTCAAACTTTAAATCCTAATCCTTCAACACCTATACCCTCTTAATCCCTCAACCCTCAACCCTAATCCCTCAACCCCTATAACCTCTTAATCCCTCAACCCTCAACCCTCGACCCTTAAATCCTAATCCCCTGACCCTTAAACCCACTTAGTAAACTCTCTACCCTAATCCCTCAACCCTCAACCTTCAAACTTTAAACCCTAATCCCTCAACACATATACCCTCTTAATCCCTCAACCCTCAACCCTCAACCCTCAACCCTTAAACCCTAATCCCTCAACCCCTATACCTTCTTAATCCCTCAACCCTCAACCCTCAACCTTTAAAATCTAATCCCTCAACCCCTATACCCTCTTAATCCCTCAACCCTCAAACCCTCTACCCTTGAACTCTAATCCCTCATCCCCTATACCCTCTTAATCCCTCAACCCTCAACCCTTAAACCCTAATCCCTCAACCCCTATACCTTCTTAATCCTTCATCCATCAACCCTGAAGCCTTAAACCCTAATCCCTGAATCTTTATATCCTCTTAATCCCTCAACCCTTAAACCCTATTCTCTCAACCCCTATACCCTCTACCCTATACATTGGATCCTCAACCCTAATCCCCTAACCCTATACCCTCAATCTTCTACCATCAACCTTAAACCCCCAACCCTCAAACCATCAACCCTCAACCCTCTACCCTATAAACCCTTAAACACTCAACCCTAAACCCTAAACCCTAAACCCTATACCCTTAAACCCTATACCCTCAACCCTAATCCCCCAAACCTTAAAACCTTAAACCCACTTAGTAAACTTTCTACCCTAATCTCTGAACCCTCTTGAACCTTAATCCATCAACCCTTAAACACTAATCCCTCAACCCCTATACCCTCAACCCTTTACATTGGACCCTCAACCCTAATCCCCCAACCCTATACCCTAAATCCTCTACCCTCAACCCTTAAACCCTCAAACCTTGACCATCTTCCCTATAAACCTTTAAACACTCAAACCTAAACCCTAAACCCTAAACCCTCTACCCTCAATCGTCTACCCTCTACCCTTAACCCTAATCCCTCAACCCTTACACCCACTTAGTAAACTCTCTACCCTAATCCCTCAACCCCTATACCCTCTACCATATACATTGGACCCTCAACCCTAAACCCTCAATCATCCCCCCTTAACCTTAAACCATCAACCCTCAACTCTTAAACCCTATACCCTATACCCTGTACCTTGTACATTAAACACCCAACCCTCAATTATCAACCCTCAACCCTTAATCCCTCAATCGTCAACCCTAAAACCCTAAACCCTCTACCGTATACATTGGACTCTTAACCCCAATCCTTCAACCATATGTACCCTCAATCCAAATCCCTCAACCCTATACCCTCAACCCAATACCCTAATTCCTCAACCTTACAGGTCGTGAACCCTATACCCTCTATTCTCAACCCTCTACCCTATACATTGGATCCTCAACCCTCATATATCTATATCCATCCCTCCTCTTCTCTCCTTCTCTCTATCCATCTATCCCTCCCTCTCTACCCTAATCCATCAACCCTAAACCCTAAACCCTTAAACCATTAAACACTCAACCCTAAACCCTTAAACCCTAAACACTTAAACCCTCTATCCTCTACCCTCTACCCTCAACCCTCAACCCAATACCCCCTACCCTAAACCCTAATCCCTCAACCCTTACACACTGAAATCCAAGAAAAATATCTACCCTAATCCCTAAAACCTCAACCCTTAAACCCTCAAACCTCTACCCTCAACCCTCAACCCTTTAACCCTAATCCCTCAACCCCTATAACCTCTACCCTATACATTGGACCCTCAACCCTAATCCCTCGACCCTATACCCTATACCCTCAATCCTCTACCCTCAACCTTAAACCCTCAACCCTCAACCCTTAACCCTCAACCCTCAACCCTTAAAACCTAAACCCTTAAACCCTCTACCCTCTACCCTCTACCCTCTACCCTCTACCCTATACATTAAACCCTCAACCCTCAATTCACAACCCTCAACCCTTAATCCCTCAACCCTCAACCCTTAAATCCTAAACCCTCAACCCCTATATCCTCTACTCTTTACATTGGACCCTCAACCTAATCCTTCAACCATATACCCTCAAACCTATACCCTAAACCCTCTATCGTCAACCCTAAACCCTTAAACCTTCTACCCTATACCCTCAACCCAATACCATCTACTATCAACCCTAATCCCTCAACCCTCAACCCTTAAACCCTAATACCCTAGAGACCATCAACCCTATAGGTCCTTCACCCTAATCCCTCAACCCTATACCCTCAAACCCTACCACTTTCTCTCTATCTATACATCTCACCTCTCCCTCCATCCCTCTCTCCTACCCTCTCTAATTGTCTCTATCTACCCTTTGCCTCTTTCTATGTACCTCTCATTCAATCAATCCCTACCACCCTCTCTCGCTCCCTCTATCCATCTATCTCTATGTCCCTCCCACTCTCTCCCACTCCCTCTCTCTCCACCTCTCTCATGTCTCTCCATCCCACCCCCTTTCTCTCTCAGGTCTCTCCATTTGGCAACCTACCTAGGTAACTCTCTCTCTCTCTCCTCTCTCTATCTATCCCTCCCACCCTACCTAGATAAGTCCCTCTAACTCCACCCCCTCTTTCTCTACCTCTATTAAGTCACTCCCTCCCACACCCTCTCCCTCTCTCAGGTCTCTCACTCACACTCCCTCTCTCTCTCACTCCCTTTCTCTCGCACTCCCTCTCACTACCTATCTCTCAAGTCTCTCCCTCTCACCCTCCCTCACACTCTCAAGTCTCTCCCTTTGGAACCCTACCTACATAAATCTCTCTTTCCCTCTATCTCTCTCTCCTCCCTCTCTCTTTCTCTCCCTCTCTCTCAATTCTCTCTCTCCCACTCCCCTCTCTCTCTCCCTCTCTCTCAATTCCCTCTCTCCCACACCCCTCTCTCTCTCCATCTCTCTATCGCTCCCACCCTACCTAGCTAAGTCTTCACTCCAACCCCTTCTCGCCCACTCCCTCTCTCTTAAAATCTCACTTCCACCCCCTCTCCCTCTCTCTAGACTCTCTCTCTCTCTCTCTCTTAAAATTATCCCTCCCTCTAAAGACATACGTAAATACATACATACTTACATACATATAAGAATAATACATATGTACATACAATCCTACATCCATACAAGCATACATGCATACTTGTGTAGATACAATCTTACATACATATAGGCATACATATAATTTACATGCATTGATACATACAAGCATACACACACACATACATACAAGCATGCATACATGCATACATACATGACATACAAGCATACATGTACATACAAACATACAAATATATGAACATGCATTCAATAGAGTGACATTTAACATAAAGGAAGATATAACGCGAGCATGTTATAACGCACTCGCGTTATGTCTTGGTTGACATGTTTCTCGTAGAAGCAAAAAACCATGTGAAAACTGGGATATAACACACTCGCGTTATATCTTTCTTTGGGAATCCCCATGCCTTAGGATTGTTATGTTCCTTGGAATACCAACCCAAAGGCTTCAAGGCCATTCCCAATGACTAGAGACGTGCTTTTGCAAATTATACAACATTTCACATAATCAAGTTTGTGCTCATCGTTAGGATTGCACATGGTTCAATATCAAACAAATCGAACATCTGGGTAATTTTACGCTCTGTCTTAGCTATCCAACAATGTAATTTTTTTCACTTTCTAACAATGTTAAGACTTTCATCCATAATTTCTTTTGTTTGTATGTCTCTTTTTTGGAAAAAAGTAGCGTTTGGTGTTTTTTTCGTTCTAAATTAACCGCTCATCGAAATTTGAAATAAACTACATTTTTAGAAACTAGACTCCATTGTGCAATTTTTTTTTATAAAAAAAATGAATTATTTTACAAAATTTGTAGGGGTAGCACGGCCAAAATTTTGTTTTTCAGGAAGTGTCCACTTTGAAAATTAGTAAAAAATTAAATATTCATTAAAAAATTATCAAAAAATCATTCATCAACTAAATATTATTAGCTAACTTCTGATCATAGAGATTTTAAAAATACTAAAAAAAGGTACACCTTGCTAGGGTCGTATAAGAGTTTCTATGTTATATTTTTTTGACACAAACAACACCAATTTGTGCACGTTTCTTGTTTGAACCCCTTAATCTCAACCATTTTGAAAATAAATTAGTACTTTAGAAAGTAGACTCAGAGCACTTCGATCCTTGCTTTTGTTCCATCTCAAAATTTTGAGTCTAACTATCCTCAATTTCACATCCAAGGTCAGTATTTCCTGATTTTAGAAAAAAAGGTGTCCACTTAAGTCCCCTTTTTGGGAACCGTCTTTGTGCACTTACCCCTATCATACTAAAAATTCACTAAGGAATGAAGTATTTATAACAATCCAACATGAAGAGAGGGTTCCAAAAGTTTCCATAACCAAAACTCATGCCTAGGATGTGCATGTGAGTCCATTATGACATGTTGTCATAGTTAGGACCCATAAATTATGGCTTTTTCTAAATTCAACACCTATCTCCTCAAAAATTAGCTTTCACTCAACATGCAAGACACCCATACACATGCAACTACCAAATGCACACTTGGTCACCCCCATAAATGTAGCCCAACTATCATAGTGTGACATAGAAACTGTTACACATAACTCTTACAATTGTCATAACCTATCATAGCAAGTTGTCATAGCTTGTCATAGTCATGACATAGAGACTTATAAAAAAGGCCACCAAGTTAGCCAAAAAAATAGGACCTCTAAAGTGGGACACATACCTCCATAATTTTATCTTACAAATTATACTTGTCACCTTCCATGTAGGATGACACCTCACCGATAGCTCCCACAAAGTGACAGAAAACTTCGTAGGCAATAAACTTAGGAAATAATTAAATAATAACTAAATAATAAATTAAATTGTAAGGCTCAACGGTTGAGACACCTTAATTATAAAAATCTCATCTAGATGAGTGAGTAATGTTGTCAAAGGAGAGTTAGAAAAAAAGTGAGAAGATTAATAAAGTCTAGACTTATGATTTTTTTTCTCAGAACAATTGTAGACCCATTATGCATTTCACTAATTACCACTAAATCTGGTGTAAAATCAAATCCATTGCTAGAGCTTGCTTGTGTGAGTGATCTAATACATAATTAGGAGATTAATTGAAAAATATGGAACATAAAGAACATCCTAAAATTTTCCTTTTCCCACATCAAAGACCCTCTCCCATGTACATCTACAGTCTGAGTGTCATCACCCATTATAATGATAGCCATAGAACATGGCTCCAAGGAGTTGAACTCTTCTTGAGATTAACACATGTGGTATGAAGCACTAGATTCAATAATCTACGAGTTAGGTTGTGAAGCAACAACAACTAGGGTCTTGCCCTTTCCTTTTCCCTTACTTTTCTATGTGTCCTTAGAAGACTATTCTAATGAACCCCATTTGAATGAGTCAAGAAACTTTAATGTTATTCTTCGATCAGTGCAAGATCATGGGGGTCCAAAATAGGTCCTTAAGTGGCAACAAAATTTAGAAAAACAGAGTTAGGAAACTTGACATAAAAATTTGCATAACTTATTAAAATAATTTGAAAAATATGTAAGAAATTGTTTTGTAGCAAATTGAATTTAGTTTCTAAGATACTAGTCCTTTTTGGAAAAAAGTAAATCTATTTGGTGACAATTTCGAATTTCAATGCAGTAGTACTAAATTTTTAGGAAAAAATAAAAAGCAGGATTATGTCTGACCAACCTAAGTACAAGCAATTTTTTTTTTTTTTTTTGAAACTTTCAATATAAGTAGAGGACATATGCTCAGATGTGCCAGATTTTTTTTGTAATTTTTTTGCAAGTAAATAATTAGTTGTGAATTTTTTATTTAAACTTAAAAAAAATATTAAAACTTGTTTGTTTGACCACCATAACTTGGTCAAAAATTTAGGAAATTCATTTTTTTTAATCCTATAGAATGGGAAGCATAGAATGTGGTGCATATTTCAGATTCAAAAAATGTTAAATCATTTAAGAATTAAAAATATTTTTCAATCAACCTATCAACCATGACTTTAGTCAGAAGGTATGTAGAAAATCAATTATAATAAATATATTTTTAATTCCAAATAAGGCATATCTTATTTTGGCGGAAAGTTGACAATTTTCTCAATAAAATCTTTTTCGTTTTATCAAATTCAGATAAAAAAATGTCGTCAGCCACTTTTTGGACCCCCATGATCTTGCACTCACTCTCTTTTCAAGAATATGTGAAAAGTGATCAATTTTTCACTTTAAACACTTAATTTTTATCATAAATAAGTCTTTTATATTAAGAATAATTGACCTTCAACTTCTTAGGTTTTCCACCTTTTTATGATTTTTTTTGATAACTACATTTGAAGCAATAGGTTTTTGATCTTTCTTCTTCTCTCCCTAGTTATTTTGTTTCTTATCATTGTTTTTTGACACTTTTATCTCTTTTGTGCCCTGATTTATAACCAAGGAATGTGACTTAGATGGTTTAATTGTACCTATTTGAACCAACTTATCTTGCTTAGTGATTTCTACATCAAATTCATCTAAAGAAGGCATTTTGTAGGTGGAACATAGGGCACATTTAATAACATAGAATGTAGAAATAAATACATAATAGTTAGGACCAAGCTTAGAAAGAATACTCAAGATAAATTTCTCATCTTTATTTTCAATTCCACATTGTTTTAGTTGCAATGTAATGGCTTTCAAATTTATGAAGTAGTCTTATATAGTATCAAAATTGGTAGGACTTAACAGAGCATCTTAGGTAGCAAAAAAGTGCGAGGGAAGCCTTAGCGATGCTGTCACTCACAAACATGGAAGGTGTGAAGATTTGGCTGTGATGGAAAGAAAACATAGTTCGTGAATCCTCTACACTAAACCTAAAGGCGTAGCTAAGAGCAAGGCACTTGTTGGTGGTTCCAAGGATGGCTCTAGTGTGGTGGGGTTCAAGGGGAGAAAGCAATATGTGCTCTGTTCTATCTCTTCAATGGAGCCTCAAGTATTGCCAAGCCCCCATTCCCCCTCCCTTGGCTTTGAACCACTTCGCTCAGCTCAGGATTGTTCGTTGGTGATAGAACCTATTCATGTTTCCATTGTGGCTTGCAAAAATAAGATGAAACCCTTTCATGTTTGTAGTGAATTTTATTTGGAGGAGGGTCACAAGGTCAACCCTAGCCCTATTATTCTTGATCTTGCTCCCACTCCTTCCCTGGATTTCGATCCTTTGGTTGAGAAACCTGTGAGGGTGTCTTCTACTACTGTGCTTTCCATTTCTTTTGATGGATGCAAAAACAAGTCTAATCCCTATCATGTATGCATAGTTTTACTATGAGCATTCTCTAATCCCTATCATGTATGCATAGTTTTACTATGAGCATCTGCTAGTGGCCTCCATCCTCAAATGGATCAAAATTTCTTGGAGTAACCTGTGTAACCCTATTGTTGAATCTCTTGACTTTGGTTTTTCCCTAATCACTTTCTGATCTATGGAGGATTGCAACTTTGTGTTGCAAAATGGGCCATGGTTTTTTGGACACTCTAGACTTTTTTATTTCCCCATGGTCACCCTCCTTTGAACTGACCATGACCAAGATTACTTGTATTCTTGTTTCGATTAGGCTTTACAATCTACCCTTGGTGCTACACAATTTGGATCTACTTAGCAATATGATCAACTGGGTGGGGTCCTTTATCAAGCTTGATCTGGGCATGGTGACTTTTGATCGCAGATTCTATAGGATTTGTGCCATGGTGGATATCTCTAAACCCCTCTCTCGCTTTATTAGGATCCACTCTTCTCATGGTGTTTGGACTCAGTTTTTAAATTATGAGGATTTTCCTTTTCACTGCTTCTACTGTAACATGTTAGGTAACAAAATTGATGCTTGCTCCCTTCAACTTTTGGCTAGGGTGAGGAATATGAGCTTGAAGGAATTGGTTAAGAATTATGGCACTTCAGATTCTGAGTTTATTTGGTGGAATCATGGAAGGTTTTTTGAACCCCCTCAAGTTTTTGGGTTGAATTCGACACAGTATGTGGTTCCCTCTTCTCCTCTAATTACTCTTGGTCACGATAGTTTACTTGACACCTCTTCTGGGTTGGAGGAGGTGGGCTCTGAATCTGATGGTACATTCCCTTTGATGGATGACTTGGAAGATCAAAATCGTGATTTTTTTGATGACTTTACTTTGGACCCATAGTGGAAACTTGGGATTTCTCAGACTATTAGTGGAAAATCTAAACCCGACCATGATTCAAAATGTAAGGTTGGAAGGAAGTATGAAGCTAAAAAGCTTCACATTGAAGGTATGGAAGTGGTGGAGGTTGGTTCCTACTAGACTTTGGAAGCTCTCCTCCTTCGTAATAATCTAAGGGCTTATTCCTTTTGGTGCCCATGCTTTTATTTTTTATTTTTTTTGGTTGTTATTGTATCGAGACTGAAAATTTGTTTTAGTTATATTTCCTCGTCTGTAGGTTTATTTAGATTTGTTTCTACAAAGTTCTTGGTTCTTTGAACCTTCTGATCTGCATGGTAGAAATTTGTAATTTTTTATTTCATTATAATATAGGGAGTGGGCCCCTCGTCCCACAACTTGCAAATAATTTTTTTTGGTAGGACTTAACCCTACGAGTTGATTCTCCAATTGATGACCTCTTAACTCATTCTTCTTACAGAAGAGTTTTTCCAATGTGGTTGACACTCCATTTGGTGTGGTAGATACAAACATGCATAGAGTACCAAATTCTTCATCACATTTGTTAAACCATTTTATCTTTTCTACATCACCTTTAGGTTTTATTTTAAGTCCCATTGGAAGTTTGCGATATCCATTCCTTTTGAGATAGATTACAATCTTTTATGTCCATTCAAAATAGTTATATGGTATTAAAATAGGCATTGTTGATTCATCCAAGAGTGCATAAAAGTAGATTGAAATGCATAAAGAAAAGAAGTACAAAAATCAAGTACACTAGAAACTCCCACCTTTCACTACTTTATGAGATGAACCCCTCAATAAATTACAATGTTGGAACTTTATAATTAGTTTAAATTATAATGAAAATTTTTAGAATTTCAAACTTTGTCTATTTTATTTTATTTTCTAAGGTTTATATAGTGCACATATAAGGGTGAAAAATAAATAAATAAGATAAATAGGGTACACTAATTTTTTGAATGTTTACATAATGAATAAGAAAGGGCTAAATCATAATAATGGGTTCCAATTTTTAGTATTTTTTTCTTCATGAAATCATATTTCTTAGAAAAATACATAATAATCTTAGATATAACCCATAGGTAGGCTTAAATTGAACTCTCCCATTAAATTCTCCTACGTTCCTATGAAAATTCTAACAAAAAATCAATTCTACTTCTCCTTTTTTGGGGATCAAATGAAGTAATCCAAAGATACCATTTTGAATGTGTATAGCTCGTAGTGTCAGTTTTCTAAAATGTATTATATACATTTTTTTCTTAATATATTTTTAAAATATTTTATAATGAAGTTAGGCCGATTATGAAAAAGTAATGACCTTTATTCAAACCTAGGAAAAATAATAGTTTTTGTTAAAAAAATCTCAAAAAATGTATTGCACTCTACAAGGATGTCCTTGTTTTAATAAAAAAATGTATTTTGATATATACAATAAGAGAAACACATTATGATAAAATATAATTGTAATGTTTCTATTAGAACCGATTCAAAAATTAATAATAAATAAAATATTGAATAAAAAATACCAAAAAATATCTATGCACTAAATGTTGGAGTTAACAATCTCATTTCAAGAAATAATAGAAATATTTTATTTTTAGTGAAAGTTCTACATTATGATTAAATATCACTCAATAAAATAATAATAGAAAAATAATAAAATTGATTGAAAAATCAAAATATGATATAAATTTAATTCTACAAAAATTGAATCTAGATGGAAAATGCCATATATTTTTTAGTTTATGTATATTTCAAAAATGAAAACCATTAATTTTGGTAGCCCAATAATGTTGAATTTTTGGACACACTATAGTGTTGTAACCCAAATTATAAAAATAGGGCACAATCTAGACAAAAGTATACTTAAAATTCTTAAGTAAATCATGACAATTGTAGGAAAGTATGTGCTTGTAAAATAAGGCAATAAAAATGCCACTAAAAGAAGACATTAGCTTCCTAATCCTTCTCAAGCACTTAGAGAACTTGATGTTGTCATCGAAGTTGTGAAACCTTGCTACATTTAAAGGTAAAAAGGAAAGAAAAATATGCTTACATATTGGGTATTTTGTTGTTAAAACAAAAAAAAAAGGCCTTTGATCAAAGGTCATGTCACATTCAATCAAAGATGATACATTCATTCGAATCCCATTGACATGTAGTAGCAATTGTATCTTCACATGAAAGTCCTTTATTTGAAGGTCTTAAGTGATTTTATCTCCTAACACTCATTTTTGTGAAATGACTCACAAGTGAGACATGACTTTATGCTTCCATCCATTTTGAAAGAGATGATGCGATATATTAGATTATAAGAACACCATAAATCATAAGATTTCATTGATAATTATTATAAAACTAAAGAGATGATAGAAAGAACTAGTGATATACCACCTCATATTTTTTTTGGCATTATCCAAGTTTGTATTTCTTGATAAATGATGGCACAACATTTTCTTTTAAAGCACATATGAATGTTGTTTTGTGCTAGGTTTTAATTGTATAATTGTGTTTCTCTATACATGAATAGTATTTGTGACTATATTCAAGTTGTTGTGTTGCTCTTAACATGGATGTTCTCCCTTTTGTTGATTAATCAGTTTGGATGTTCTCCCTTTTCAATAATAACATCATACACCCATTATTTTATATCTCATTTTTCATAAACACAATTCTCATTTCACAAGTCTAAGAGGTTGAGCCTAGTTGGTTACAACATTGAATTCTCATTGTGGAGACCCACGTTCGAATGAGAAGGGACATCGAAGATGGAATTCTAAGTTGTGACTTTTGGTCTTCCATAGTTGGCTTCAAATGTGAAAGTGGTTTCTAAATTGTGACTCTGAATCTTCCATTGGTTATTTCTAGTGTGGTTGTTCAAAAAGAACTAATATTATTTTTATGATTGTATTCACAATGAACTTGTGTTGATCTCATATTGATGCTCAAATGAACAAAACTAATTATAAACGATGATAATATAAAAAATACCTCTCATTTCACAAATATAAACAAATCAGTCATCTAGATCAATTTACAATTTATTTTCAAACCTATCACTGTCCAATTGCTAGTTCTTTAACGTGACTATTAAAAAAACTTCCTTGACTTATAAATCCCACTGGCTGGCTAATGCCTGCATAGTCTTATTTTAACGCACGTTCTGAACCCCCTTCCTGGTCGAAGTCGCTGGCGGTAATGAGAAATATGGAATTCTTTACGTTTTGGATTCCACCTTTTATAAAGACAAAGAATAGCGGGCGTTCCTTACAACTGGATCACTGAACAATGTCAAAGTCAGCTATTCAATTTAATTTTTAAAAGGGCACTGGGACAATATTATAGCCGGGTCTGTCGCTTCTTTGGAAAGTAACAGATGAAATTCCACAGTGTTTCGTCATCAATCAATCCGTGCACTAACAAATGTGTAAAGTCTTTTCGTCTTCTACGTAACCTTCTCAATTGACTGCAAATTTATTCTGTATGAACAAAGAAACAAATGCCATGAAATAGTTCTAAGATGACCCAGCTAATTTGAGGCTCGTATACTTAATTTGATTCTTAATTAATTCATTTGAAGAGTCAGTATTTCGAATAATTATTGTCTGAGATAAAATTAAAACTACCGAACGTCAGCTTGAGGGCATTGTACGTCACCAAATAACGTAGAGAAGTCTTCAGATCCTGATGAATCTGATCGAGCAAGTCACGTCAGTTGGGTGGGAAGGAAACTTCAGTTTGGGTATCATCTGTAAGAAGGGAAGCAATGTGATCAAAATTCTTCGTCAAATGAAGCCTGGAGATCAAAGATAGATCCTTGCTTGTCCCACCTAATACCTTGATTGCTCCTCTGAATGCCTCGCAATCATCTTGATGTCGGTTGCCAAGGTGGTGATGGGTTTGGGTGCTCCCTGGGAAGTCAGTATCTATCAAAAAAAGCATTCAATAAACAATATTTTTCATTAATCTTAATAAGAAGTTTTCAGACGTAGCTTTGTTATTAGGTACGAGTTTTCCTAAGTTGATAAATCTCATTGTAATTGCTTTTCGATTCATCTGTTTATATATTTTTTTTATCAAATTTTTGGGATCATATTCAATACTTTTTGAAAGTCATATAAAAATGTACACAATTGAATCCAAAAACACTTACATTCAGCTTTGCTATTATCATGTAATAATTTAGCTTAACATTATTATGTCAATAAAAAATGTTGTGGTTCAATTGGTTGAGCACAATTAGTGAGGATAATGGTATATGATAAAAAAACATCCACCAAGGTTCAAACCCCTAGAGTTGCATTTGAGTCAGAATGACTTTGACAAACGCCCCTTGCACAAGACTACTGAACAGATTTATAAAAATTTAAAAGATGAAATCTAATTAATTTATATTTTTTGTTTGAAACAGAAATTTAAATTGAAGAAATATTATAATGCACTACTTAATGATAAGTACAAATAATATTATGTTTATTTAGTTATAAATTTAAAGTATATATTATTTTAATATTTACAATAATTATTTATATTTTCAATTAAGAAATAGATTATAGAAAACAAATATTTTTTAAAGATAATTTATAATTTAAACCTAATTAATAGAGTATCAATTCATAAAAAAGTAGAGTAGAACATATTTTTATATATTAGATTTTTTATTTCAAACAATTATAACTTATTTTAGTTTATTTTTCATTACATTAATGTTAGATTATAAATTTTTTTTTTCTATATATATTGATGAATAGGTCTCTGCATTATCATTTATAAAGAGATAATATTACACATATTCAAAGAAAGGTGGGTGGATATAAAATTATTACCGAATAGACCAAATGAGGTTAACATTCAATCACAAAACATATAAAAACATGTTGCTAGATGACAAGGGTAGTAATAGAGGGGTAGGATGAGGGTTCCAGTCATCTAGTTTACCCCATACATTAGCGGAGTCTAATGTGTCCATGAGAGGGTCCCAACTCTCATCATCTTTATCTTTATCTTGAGAAATAAAAAGAGCCAACCAAGGAAAATTGTTGTAGTCATATCAACTAGAGGATCCACTATAAGTACACCTAAGGGTTCGTCTCATAAGATACAAAGAGGTAGAGGGCTACCAAATGTAGGTTGTGACACACTCTTGTGACCATAATCTCTATTAGCTCGAGGAGATGCTTGTGAATGAGAACCATGAGTGGAAAGACTCCGACCTTACTAGTGCCCATGAGGAGGAAAGCGACCAAAAGAAGAGGAAGGAGATGGAGGAACCATGACCATTGAACATGTGACATTCTCCCAGTGGCCGAGAATAACCTAACGATGAGCCACTTCTAGAGAAAATTTGTTAGCTTGCACTTGGATCTATAATAACATAGTTATAAAATGAATAGTGGTTTTGACAAAATGTGAAACATGTTGATAAAAAAAAGTAATGAGAAAAAGTTATTGAATTTTTATCTTTCCATATGTTGAAGAGAATCTCCACTCCAAAATCATGTCATATTTGATTGAATTGATGTGCTATATGAGGCCAACCAGCTAGAAGAACCATATGCTAGAATAAAGGTTCTAACCCAAAGGGGTGAAAAAAATCACGAATAAGGTGTCAATCCATAAAAAGAATACAATAGAGCATACTTAGATTTTTTATTTCAAATAATTATAATTTATTTTTATTTAGTTTTCATTACATTAATCTTATATTATAAATATTAAATTTATTATATATAATGCTGAATAGGTGTTTGCATTGCCATTTATAAAAAAATAATATTACCCCAATAGTCCAAATGGGGTTAATATCTGTTGGATATTGTGGTTGCATTGCTGATATGTGGTTGTCATTGATGTCAACACTATTAGCATTAATGATATTTAAGGTTGTATATGTCGAGGATATCGAGAAAATTATAAAAATAATATTGTTGGCAGCTAGTGAAGTTGAGAAGGTCAGAATGTTGGAAAGTTCCGTAAGTTGAAGATTTGAAGATGCGCTTCAAAGGGTTTGTTGCTGAAGATTTCTAGTATGTTGTCCAAAAGTTTTAGAGGTTCACATAAATATTTGTGGAAGTTATGAAGATTTGTGTTCCTATAGCTATTCAGATTCTGTAGATGGTGTTCTTGGATGAAGCAGATGAAATTCTGGTAATTTCATGTGTTGCGCATGTACCTGTGACATTCATGGATGAGTCTAGATCGTACTCTATCCTTTTTGTATGTCCTCATTGATCAAAGTGTTCGTGATCGAAGATTTTTTTGATGTGTGCTCGAGTTTTCATGTTCTTGGCCGACATGATGGTGTTAGTGTGCTGCAGATCCATGAGGATTAATATTTTATTGTTTGGCATGTTTGAAGGTATTTGTTTGGGTCCTCACTATGTTGTGACTGACTTGTGTTGGTGCGTATTACAATTTATTCATGTTTTGAGGCCAACTGAATGGTTGTTGTAAATCCATGTAGCGGATATATAAGTGTTTGTTTTCCTCATTTAGAGGCAATGCTCAGTGTGTGCAAGAGGTGTACATGTGTGAATAAAGGTAAAATCATTCAAGAGCATAGTAGAGTGTGAAGAAGTTTGAGCAGAGTGTGGAAGAGTGTGTAGAAGTTTTTGTGCGCCTAACTAGAACTGTAATCAAGATTTGGTAGAAGCTAATTTCTTAGTTCAAATTCATCAGATAGATTTAATCTAATTATTGTATGTAAGGTAGTGAGCCTTCCTTCTGAGCAGTGTGCTCTAGGCAGTGCACCTGAATGCAAGTGCATTCATTTTTCATTCTTCATTATACTTCTAACATGGTATAATCTTGTGGACTAACATCCACTATGGTTTTTCCCCTAATAGGGTTTCCACGTATAAAATCTTGGTGTTCATGTGTCTCTGATGTGTTATTGATTTATGCTTGCACTGTTATTTATCAGATCTGAGATTTAAGGTTGATTAATATTGTATAAGTTTGATTTTGGTAACAAGTAATTCACCCCCCTTCTCAGTTGTCTATCCTTGTTTTGCAAACAATTGGTATCAGAGCTAGTTACTTTAAAGAAGCCTAAAAACTTGAGGTGATCCGAGAAGGCATCATACAAGAAGGATAGTCCTAGATTTGATGGTACAAACTAGTCTTTATGGAAAGTCAACATGGAGTGCCATTTGAAACCTTTCTGGAAGATGACACAAAGTGCATATACTATTCCTCAGAATGGTCCGTCCTCTGAAGATGAGATTAAGCAAGCACCAAGCTAATGTCGGGGCTATTGAAGCATTGTTGAGTGCTTTAAAAAATTTAGAGATGAAAAATGTGTTAGGATTGAAGAATGTATACCAAATCTAGAAAAAAATGGAAAAAATGTATGAAGGAGATGCACTAGTGAAAAGTGCTAAGCTACAAAGTTTAAAATGAAAGTGGAAAGAGATGAAGATGAGAACATCCTCTCTTTTTCTCAAATAATAAATGAACTGGTGATGAGCTTTAGATGTGCCGGTGGAACCTTGGATGAAGAAGAAATTGTGTCTAAGATACTTAGATCTGTGCCTCCCTCCTACAAAACAAGAGCTCATGCTTTTGATGAACTCAGGTCAATGAAAAATATTACAAGAGACACGCTGATTGGAAAACTTGATGCCTTTGAGTTAAGTGAATTTGGTGAATTTTCTCCTAAGACTGAATTTGCATTCAAAACTACAATATCCAGAAAAAGCCAACAAAGATACAATTTGGGTGAGAGTTCCAAAAGGACATTCAAATATGAAGATGAGATGAAAAAGATTGAAGATGATGAGAGAGAATTAGAAGAACTGAAAGCATTGATTGTGAAAAGAGAAGCCAAAGGTCATGGTAAGTAAAAAGGAAAGTTACCTATTAATTTTTTTTCTTGTAGTAAAATAGGTCATTTTGCATCTAGATGTCTTGAAAGAGTTTCCAAGTACAAACCTGGGAAGACTAGATTTCAAAGGAAATGTTATTATGTTGAAGAAGGTGTAACTGATGAAGAATATGATAAAGAAACCAGAAATGAAGATGAATGGATATTTATTTCTATCAAAGAAAATGGTCAGGTGTCCACTGAATCTAATAGTAATGTGAATGTTGAGAAAGCTCTTGCAGAAAAAATTGAAGAAAAAGATGAGTGGGTAATTGACAACGGATACTCACATCATATGATTGGTGACAACATAAATTTTGTAAGCTTGGAAGACTATGATGGTGGTGTTGTAAGATATGGAGACAACACTTCTGGTGTGATTCGTGGCAAAGGCACTATTTATTTTGGTGGTAAGCATAATACTGATGATGTTATTTTTGTAAAAGGCTTAAATCATAACTTGTTGAGTGTTGGAAAGATGGTAGACAAGGGTTACAATATTCAATTCAAGGATGGTAAGTGTAGAATAAGGGGAAGTTTTGGAGATATGATTGCTTTAGGTACGAAGGCAAAAGGTAATATCTTTCATTTGAGTGTTGCTAGTGAAAGTTTCTTAATTGCTCAGATTGATGTAAGCTGGTTATGGCATAGGAGGTTGTGTGATGTGAAATTTGATAACATTGTCAAGATAAGCACTACTCAAGTAGTCAAAGATCTTCCTAAGTTAGTAAAGCCTACTAACACTATGTGCAAGGAATGTCAGATGGGAAGGTAGACAAGAGATTCTTTCTGGAGAAAATAATATAACTCTAATGGAGTACTAGATTTGATACATACTGATTTATGTGGTCCACCTAGAATCAAAAGTCTACAAGTTGAAAGGTATTTTATGTTGCTCATTGATGATTATTATAGAATGATATGGGTTTCTTTATTAAGAGAAAAACATGAAGCATTAGAAAAGTTCAAAAGTTTCAAAGTTATGATAGAGAATGAGATAGGTCAGAAGATCAAATGTCTAAGATCAAACAGAGGTGGTGCATTCACTTGCCAAGAGTTCAATTCTTTCTATGAAAATCATGGAATCTAAAGACAAATATTTTCTCCTCGGACCCCTCAACAAAATGGAGTTGTTGAAAGAAAGAACATAACCGTTCTAGACACTGCTAGAACTATGATGTTGGAAGCAAATGTTCATCATTTCTACTAGATATAAGCTGTAAGTACTGTTGTGTATACCATTAACAGGGTGTATGTCAATATTAATTCTAGTAAGACACCTTTTGAGCTATGGTTTGGTTATAATCCTATTGTCAAGTATTTCAAAAAATTTGGAAGAAAATTTTACATCAAGAGAGATGATGGTATAGGCAAGTTTGATGCTAGAAGTGATGAAGGAATATTTTTGGGTTACACTACTAAAATTAAAGCTTACCAGTGCTTTAATAAGAGGTTAAATAAAATGGTTGAAAGTGAAAATTTCAAAGTTGATGAAGATATTGTTAGACCATCCAGATATAGTGGATATGATTTAGATGATCAAAATGATAATATAAAGAATGATGTTTAGAAACATAATCAGCTTCAGATTATTTTGGTGAACCAGGGGAATGAAGAGGTAGAGACTAGCAGAAGTGTAGAAGAAAGAAAACAAGAACAAGAAGTCAGAGAAAATCCAAAAACTCCCAAATATGTCAGGAGAAATGACTCTGACAGTCAGATTATGGGAGACAAGAGCAAAGGTGTGCAAACTAGAAGAATAATTTTGGAAGAATACTGTCTAATTTCCAAAGTTGAGCCTAGCAATATCAATGAAGCGTGCAAAGATGAACATTGGATTGAAGCCATGAAAGAATAAATAATGCAGATAGAGAAGAATGATACATGGGATCTTGTTTTTAGACCTCATAACAAAAATGTGATTGTAAACAAGTGGGTGTTCCAGAATAAGCTGAATGAGCAAGGTGAAGTGGTCAGAAACAAAGCGAGACTGGTTTGCAAAGGGTACTCATAGATGGAAGGTATTGATTTTGAAGAAACTTTTGCCCCTGCTGCTAGAATTGAAGCGATAAGATTATTTCTTGTTTATGCTACTTTCAAGAATTATAAATTCTATCAGATGGATGTAAAGTTACCATTTTTGAATGGTGAGCTAGAAGAAGAAGTCTATGTTGAACAACCAGATGGATTTCAATTGATTGATGAAAAATACATGGTATGCCGATTGAAGAAAGCTTTATACGGACTTAAGAAAGCTCCTAGAACTTGGTATGCTAGATTGGATAAATACTTATTGAAGCTTGGATTCAATAAAGGTACTGTTGACAAAAATCTATATTTCAAGTTGGATCAGAATAAAGAACTGATCATTGAAGTCTTTTTTGATCACAATATTTTTGAAGGTGATGATGATTTGTGTATGAATTTTGTTGATGAAATGAAAAGTGAGTATTAAATGTCAATGATAGGAGAGTTGAAATTATTTTTAGGATTGCAAATCACTTAGTTAGATGATGGAATTCTCACATCTCAGTCTAAGTATGTGAAAGAGCTACTATTTTTTTTGGCATGGAAGATTCAAAGCCAGTTGGTACACCTATGATAAATGAATGAAAAATTACATAGAATGATGATTCTCCTAAAGAAAATCAGACAAGATATTGGTCAATGATTGGTGGATTACTCTATTTGACTCAGACCAGACCAGATATAATGAATTCTGTATGCATGGTTGCTAGATTTCAAGCTGACCCTAAAGAGTCTCATGTAACTATTGTGAAAATAATTTTTAGATACCTGAAAGGGACTGTTGATCTTGGTCTTTCATATCCTAGGGATGATGATCTTATCCTAAATGCTTTCACTGATGCTGATTGGGAAGGAGATGTGGATGGCAGGAAGAGTACTAGTGGCAGTGCATTCTTCTTAGGGAAGAAATTGGTATCTTGGCTAAGAAAAAAATTATAATTCCATTTTATTGTCTACTGCTTAGGCAAAATATATTGCTGTTGCAAACAGTTGTACCCAGGTATTGTAGATGAAACAAATGTTGAGAGATGTCATAATTGAGTATGAAGAACCCATTGCCATATTCTATGACAATTCAAGTGCCATTAATATTTCCAAAAATCCAATATTGCATTAAAAAACAAAGCATATATTCATCAAATATCACTTTTTGAGAGATAAAGTGAGTGACAAAGAAGTTAGACTAGAGTATATACCTACCAAGGAGAAAATTGCAGAAATATTTATTAAGTCATTGCCTAAGGATACTTTTGAGTACTTCAGAGGCAAGATAGGGGTGATTTCCCCTCTTGATCAGAACTAAGATGCATGTCTTTGCATTATTCTATGAATTCATAGCCATATCTTATTCCAGATTGATGTTGTGGTGGCTACTACTCAGGGGGAGAAGTCAAATGATTCAAATTTATGATCAGAGCATGTGTAACTTTTCCACTGATTTGAAAGGGGGAGAGAAGAGCAATGTGAAAAACATGGGAGAAGAAGCAAATAGGAAAGAGTGCACAATCTCAGGGGGTGATTGTTGGAGAAGAGCTAGTTGGGTTGGTGGCATTATTTTTCACATCATGTGTTTCCATCAATGCCAAAAGGGGGGATTTTTGGATGTTGTGGTTGAATTTTTGATATGTGGTTGTCATTGTTGTCAACACTATTAGCATTAATGATACTTAAGGCTGCATATGTTGAGGATATTGAGAAAATTGTAAAAATAATATTGTTGGTAGCCAGTGAAGCTGAGAAGGTCAGAATGTTGGAAAGTTCTGTAAGTTGAAGATATGAAGGTGCGCTTCAAAGGGTTTGTTTCTAAAGCTTTCTAGTATGTTGTTCGAAAGTTTCAGAGGTTCACATCAAGATTTTTGGAAATTATAAAGATTTGTGTTCCTACAGTTATTTAGTTTTTGTAGATGGTGTTCTTGGATGAAGCAGATGAAATTCTGGTAATTTCATGTGTTGCACATGTACCTGTGATGTTGATGGATGATTTTAGATCATACTCTATCCTTTTTGTACATCTACATTGACTGGAGTGTTCGTGATCGGATATTTTTCTGATGTGTGCTCGAGTTTTCATGTTCTTGGTTGACATGATGGTGTTAGTGTGTTGCAGATCCATGAGGATTAATATTTTATTATTTGGCATGTTTGAAGGTGTTTTTTTGGGTCCTCACTATGTTGTGACCAGCTTGTGTTGGTATGCATTAAAATTTATTCATGTTTTGAGGCCAAAAGTTGTAATTTATTCTTTATTTGAGGCCGACTGAATGGTTGATGTAAATCCATGTAGCGGATATATATAAGTGTTTTTTTCCCTCATTTAGAGGAAATGCTCAGTGTGTGTAAGAGGTTAACATGTGTGAATAAAGGTCAAATCATTCAAGAGCAGAGCAGAGTGTGAAGAAGTTTTTTGTGCGCCTAATTGGAACTATAATCAGGCTTTGGTAGAAGCTAATTTCTTAGTTCAACTTCATCAAATGGATTTAATATGATTATTGTATGTAAGGAGGTGGGACTTCCTTCTAAGTAGTATTCTCCAAGGAGTGTTCCTGAATGCAAGTGATTCCTTTTTCATTCTTCATTATATTTCTAAGAGGGTATAATCTTGTGGACTAACATCCACTGTGGTTTTTCCCCTAACAGGGTTTCCACATATAAAATCTTGGTGTTCATGTGTCTGTGATATGTTATTGATTTATGTTTGCACTGTTATTTATCATATATGAGATTTAAGGTTGATTAATGTTATATAAGTTTTATTTTGGTAACAATTGACTCACCCCCCTCTCAGTTGTCCATCCTTGTTTTTCCAACAATATCCATATCACAAAATATATATGAACAATTTATTAGGAAAAAAGAGTTGTAGTGGAGGGGGAGGAGCAAGGTCCTAGCCATCAAATTTATCCCACATATCAATGGATTTTGAATTGTCCACAAGAGGCTCCCAACTCTCACCATTTTTATCTTTATCTTTATCTTGATCATCACAAGCTATAGAAATAGAAAGGGTTATCGAAGAAAACTTGTTGGAGTCATACCAAACTGAGGCTCCACTATAAGGCCACTTGGGGGTTCCTCCATGGGAGGAAGAGAGGTAGAGGGCCACCAAATAGGCTGTGACACAATCCTATGACCATAATCTCCTCTGCTAGTTAGAGGAGATATTTGTGAATGAGAACCATGGGTGGAAAGACTCTAACCTCACTAGTGCTAATAAGGAGGTAAAATACTACAAGAAGAAGAAAGAGATGGAGGAAGATTAGCCATAGAACATGAGGAATTCTCTTAGTGGTTGAGAAGAACCTGAGGGTGAGCCACTTTTGGGGAAATTTTGTTTGCTTGCACTTGCATCTATAATTAAATATTTCTAGAATAAATAGTATCTTTAGAAAAAAGTGAAACATGTTGATCAACAAAATAATAAGAAAAAATAACATACTTTATATATTTCCTTATGTTGAAGAGAAAATATTTGAAAGCATATCATGCATAATTGAATCAATGTGTGATACAGGGTCGATCCCCAAGAAGAACCATATTCCAAGAAAAGGGTTCTAGGTGGAAGGGGTGAAAAAAGTCATGAATCCATTGGTAGAGTTTTATAATTCTAGGAGATAACCAAAAGAGGCACTTCAAATAATCCAATTACAAATAGAAAGGGCAACAAGGGTCCTTGATTCCCATATGAACTAACTAAGAACCCACGGGCAAGCCTTGAAAACATTAAAACAACAAACAAAATGGGCCAACTTGGGTTCTAGAACATCAAATTATTATATGTCTAATGCCTAATGAAAATAAATTATTATAACAATTAATTTACATCAATTTTTTATTTAATCAACTTTTATAATGTTTTAAATTAATTTCTATAAACTTAATTATAATTTTTTATAACAACAATATTTAGCTAGTTTATATATTTATGTATGTTTATATATTTTAAAATAAGCATAATTATCTATTTCAATTATTTACTTTATTACAAATTATGCATATAATTTAATATTATTTTGTTAAAAAATATTATTTTATTATAAGATTGTGAAGCCTTATAACATAACACTACAATATCACTTTATAATGGTAAAATTCACATATCCATACATTTTTTGTTTAATTTTACACCTTTTTAGGTAATACCTTGATGCATACACATATCAAAAAGTAGTGTAATCTTGTCCTCACTTGAGTTGATTCCCCTAACACCTACCTTGTTCTTATATGCATGTTCTCTAATACATTATCCTAATCCTTGAATTTATTACACCTCTACATTAACCTACCTAGATATATTCATTATACTTATTACACCTATACATTAACCTACCTAGATATATTCATTATACATCTTAATTGAAATATTTATCTTGCTAATCATTTCCATAGTTGTTGGGCTGAACTTGTAGTCATATATTCGACTCTTCCCTTTTAAACTTTAGATTCAAAATTAGGACAACTAGTCTCCTTTATCTTTCTATCTTGAATTGAATAAGTACACATTTTGCATAATTTCATGCTATGTGGTAGTATTTAAAGGAACTTAGTTGCAATTATATCTCATATCCTCACCCTCTAAGCTTCATGTGCATATCATTTATGTGGAAAATTTAATTGGTATGAAAAGGAAAATAGATCTATATGAGGTATCTAGGAGCATATGCATTTTTCAAAAGTGTGATCTTATATATTTTATACATATTCCCATGGGTTGATCTAGGAGAATGTGTGACCTAGTGAGACAATCATGACTCTCCAATGTATTGATACCTTAGCACACCCAAGTTTATGTAGCCATGGATAGAGAGTAATGAAAAATATTTTATTTATGCAAACTAAAACCATATGAGAAAAATATCAATGAAAGAGCACAATAAAAGAAGATTTAGATGCTACAAATTAATGACTATATTGCCCAAATCTCCACAGTGAATATATATACCATATTCAAATTCTATACATAAGTTTTTATAAAAGTTTAGGAATATGATTTTTTGTTATAATTCAAGATTATCACAAGAAAAATTTCTATTATACTAATTGAGACCCTAAGTCTTATAGTTTAAGTTTATCTCCTCTATGTTCTAGCCTTTTCCTATTAAGGAGGACTTGGTTATTATGTACCTAAGAATATAATGTAATATTTATTTAAATGGATGGAGATGTAAAAATTTCACACACATCCCTTGAGATAGGATTATTGAGTCATGTGGATAATTTTTCTAATTAATTATTTTATGTGATGGGTAGGACCTTATTGGGATTACCCCTTCATTATGTTATTATGAGATATTTATATAGAGGTGGTGATTTTTATTGTAAGGATATGTGATTACTATGGTAATATTTTTGGAATCTCTTGGAGATAGATCACGAAGTGTATTCCTCCATGAATATTTTACAGCTATACCCTATCTCAAGGGTTTATTCTAGTTCTACATATATTAGATATTAAGACATCTTGGAGCATAAAAAATTCTTGTACGATATGTGCTTTATATTCTACTTTGAATTATTTACATTATTATATGTGTAGATATTATCAAGTAATAAAAAAGTTGATTTTCTTTAGAGTTAAAAGGTCAAATTGTAAAGGACATATCTTTCTCCATTTTTTTTCTTATTTCTATGGTTTTTAGTAAGGATACATTAAAGTCGCTACAATCTATATCTAATGTCATTTAAAACAAATTTGAGGGAGTTATCGGAAAAGTAGGGTTTCCATTAAATTTTCTCCTAGGATAGAAAATAGTATTTTTTTAATAAATTTTGAAATGTTAAATAAGAGCATATTGTTCTATAAATAATTATGGTTTGGAGTCATTTGGATTAATTTTGAGAAGTTATTGTAATTTTATATTTTTTCATAATTTTTTTCAGAGCCACAAATCATAGATTTTTTTTATATTTTTACATTTTTGGAAATCTCATAAAAATGCATTAGGGGTCAATTAGTATCATTATTTTTATTTGAAGCAAAATACATCATGACTTGGTTGGGTCAAACTTTGGTCAACTATATTTTCTAGAGAGGTGATTTTTTTCTTAAAACCCTAGTTTCAATGGAACATCATATTTTTGATGAAAGTGGACATAAATTATGTTGAAAAAACCAATGCAAAATATTTACTAGTAAAAATAAAAATTCGAAATATATTTTTCTAAACTTAATAGGTGAAGAATCAATATACATTATTTTGAAATGGATTTTTATCTTTGGATAAATTTGAACAAGATTTCTTAGATAGATAGGCTCCCATATACAAAGAAGAAGAAGAAATAGAAGGAGAAGAGGAGTGTGAGGAAGAGGAATACAAATAAGGAGAAGGATAAATAAATGACAAGATGATGAAGGATATTCATACATGAAATTCAACTCTAAAGAAGGAATATTTAATTATTCAATTTTATGATTGTATTCGAAAGGGAGAGGTTATTGTTTTTATTAGGGGTAAAAAAGGGGTTTTGATGGGGCTCGAAACCCAGTACAAAACAATTTTGAAGGGAACCGTCAACCGATCAAAGTAAAACAAGCTACAAATAATAAAAACCATAAATCAACAGTAACCCCACAACAGTCTTTAAAATATTAACATGACTACACATGATGCAACTTACAAACAAGCAAGGGCCTAAAACCCTTTTACAACCTGGTTTTAACCGAGACTAGAAACCCTTAGAAGAACAAAGAACCTACTTGCATCTGCCAGGCATCAACAAACCAACCACTCATAGATGACACTACTAAGCCAAGAAAGATTACCTGCTTAATGGTGTAAGAAACCATCAAACCCCTAATAAAAAATTCTAGCAACTCCAAAAACCCCACCTCAATAAGGGGAGATGGAGAGAAAAACAAACCACTAGACATAAAGCCACTATTAAAACCAAGAGACCAACTCCAAATCCACCTCAACAAGAAGGAGCTCCCCTTTATTGGAGAGAATTCCATGACCACCAAGTCCACTACTACCTGAAGAATTCAATAGCCTCAACCTCCACCTCCATTGGAGAAGCATCCACCTCAACATGATCAACAACTAAGGAAGCCAAAGACAATCAAATTTCAACTCCACCTCCATAAGATTCAAGAATAAGACCAACATAGAAATAGAAAAAGCAACCATACCACCCTTTGGAAAAACCTGGTAAGAGGCCAACACCCACAAACAACACACCTCAAAGGTAAACCACTGAGCCTGAGGGAGCTCATCCCACTAGGATAAAGAGAGAAACTTAGAATACCACCCAACCTATAGCAAAAAAAAGTAGCCGAAGAGCCCAAATCATCCATGGACAACTACATCAAAAAAACCTCTTTTGAACCACTCCGCTTTAGCATAAAGACATTAGAAACAAACACCATCTCAATGAATAACTGGGCCTTGAAAAATGTCTTTAGAAATAACCCAACTGAGAAAACATCAACAAAATAAAGAGGAAAATGACCTCTAGAAAAACCACATGGAAGGTTAGCACAATCCTAGAAGGAAAAGCCCCACAAACGAGCTAGGAATGGATCATCCCACTCCAGAAGAACAAAGGACAAAACTAGGAAAACATAAAAAACAATAGAAGCATCCTAGCTTACTAAAAGTGCTCAAGCCTAGCCCCAATAAAGGACCCAAAAACCAACCAAAAAAAATCTAGAGCCAAAGAAAACAAAGGCTACAAGCCATAGGGGCATTTAAAGAGAAAATACAACCAAGGGAGACCAAAAAAAAAAGAGAGGGGCAGGAGTGCAAAACCGTGAAGAAAACCATCTGACCCTACAAGGTCTGAGAGAATGCAGACTCCAACCACATACAACCCCATCATAGTCCACTCGCAAGCCACACCCAACACCGAGAAAACCACCCATAAACCCAAAGCCATAGCCATGGTAGAAGACAACCCCAAAGAAGGAGACCCAATAGATCAAGGTCCAAAAGGAAGAAGGCTACCCACGAGAAGGTGCTCGCAGTAGCCAAAACACACATCCATGACCACATTAACAGGAAGAGAGGGATACACACCTAAAACCACCTCAAAGTCACCAAAGGCCAATAGAAAAAAGCAGAACCAACACTACCTCCCAACATGGAAACCACACCCCAAGCACAGAGAAAAACCAATGAACCAACAGAGCCAAGCACTGGTCGTAGCCACCATTAGTCACTTGGCCTCCAAAGAACTTCCATTTGGATCACCATCAACTGCATCCTCTCCTTTAGAGGATTCAAAAATCCTGCCTTTTCCTCCATTGTCATTTACTCTCCCATGCATCTACATCCATATAATGAGGATATTGTTATTAGTGTAAATAGGCTCATTATCAAAATAGCTACAATATCACTTTCTCTAGGTTGACACATTCATACTGGTTAAGTCTCTACTTAAATTTTTTTTAACATTTGTTTGACTTCATGTTGTTAAGAAACATGGACTCACCTCTTGAGACACCAATATCATGAAAACTTACACATGTTCTCACACATGTCATATGAGATAACATGTGTTTCATATTTGGAGATGTAGCTAGACATTCATTCCTATCTTCCTACCTCTTCTTACTTTATTTTCTATGCAAGGAACTCATTATAAATTTTCATACACGTTCATTTTATTTGATAGACATGCTTATTTGTTCTCATCATCCACTTGTGGAAGATATCATTGTTCTAGAATTCTATTCTTGGATACTCCAACATGGTATAGAACCCATGAATTATAAGTTTCTTTTTGAAATTAGGTGAATCCAACGCTCATCTCTTTCAATGCAATTCCATGGAGCCAAATGAACATTAACACTAAGCTTGGAAGGCTTGAGAAATGAAGAATTACCTTTTATTTCATCAAAATTGGTAACTGTTTAATTTAATAAATTTTTCTTGTATCCTACTATAAAATATGGAGTCCATAAAAATCCATACTGTATAGATTTTTTAATTTAAATAAAATATATTTTAGTAGAAGAATCTTGACTTAGCCCTTTATAAAGTTTTTGGTGAATCTTTGAAAAAATCTAGTAGCTTTTTGGGTGTTCATCCTCTTGTGAAGGGTTTATTCCTTGAGAAATTTAGTTATACCCCCTTCCCTACCTACTTGGGTTGTTTGACATATCGTACTCATAGACATCAAAGAGATTCCTATCTATACATAATTAGAGGATTCAAGCATCAATTCATCCTTAAAGGTAATGAGTGTGAATTCAATCCATCAAGGAGATCAAATCTGAGTGATGAGTTGTAACAAGGTTCTCAATTCATTACTTTTTTATCATTATCCTCTATCTAACCAAGGATACACTCTCTTTCATCATAATTTACCATTGTGGAGGTATAAATACCAACACGGGGTTTGAATTAGGCAAGACCCTATATGGAACAACCCTTCTTCTAATCTCATATGTGCATGTTACAAATATGAAGTGAGTTGGAGGAAGATAAAAAACTATTTGTTCATTCATGCATCAAAACCCTAAAAATTGACAAGTCACAAAATTTACATTGTCTCACTAACAAATGAAGTTCTAAAAACAACACCCAAAATACATTAGTTACATACTAGTGTCCAAATGACTACATTGCTAGATCTGAAAAAGGAGGAAAATCTATGGTATACTGCACTCTAGACCTATAAGATCAAGCTCAAGTTCATAGCTCAGGTACATCTCTGCCTACCCTTTTCATTTCTAGAACTCAATTTTTCTTGTCTGCATCTAGATTATTAGATATAATAACATACTATTGCATCTTCATAGTTTACATAGTTATTTCATTTGTATTATTCAAAATTAATCAACAATCACAAATCAACAATTCATCATATCCACATGCACATGCACAAACAAGGATTCAAACACTGATCCACCATTCTGACTCTTCGTATTAAGATTTTTAGTCAAGTAGATTTGAGATAATTTGTAATCCTCTTATTAGGAAAGATGTGATTTACAAACTAGATCCATTTTCCCAATCAAACATTATTAGTGAGCCTAACTATTTCAAACACTAAATATCTTCTAAAATCTGAATTAGACCTTGGATTCTTTTCATTCATCATTAGAACATACATAATTTTCATAAAAGCATTGAAATGGAAAAAAATGCATCCAAACGACATATAGGGTTAGTTCAAATAATTAAAAATTAGATCTAGTTCAAGCTTGCATTGATAAATCTACACCAGGTTATTTAAAAATATGAAATCAAAGTTTGAAAGTGTTCAAAGCATTCATTTAGGAATTGGTATATAGTGGAAAAGAGGAAAAAGTGTATTGTGTTGTTGCATAATCTTTGAAAGTTTTCGATTTTCATATTTATGAAGATAGGATCTTTAAATTTCTCTATTGTACAATTTAAAAGTTGTCTTTCCAAGTACATTCAATGATTGAAGATTATTAAAATTTCTTGCATAATTTTCTTTCATATTGAAATATCATAAATCTATTAAAATATGGAAATTTATTTACTATTATACCTACACAGTTATAAAATAGGGCACTCAAAAAATATAGAACACATCCAAACTCTAAACTGGGTGTTGCCACAATAGTGTGTCTCACTTTTGGGAAGTGCTGATTTTTGCCTGAAATCATTGTTTTAAGAAAAAATAATGATTTAAGTCTTGAGATGCTCCATCTAAAGGGTTTTAATTGAAGAGAGATAGATAATACCCCCTTATATCAAACCCCCTTGGATAGAACCCCTCTAGCATTAAATCATACCCATAATGGAGTCTCTTTCACACCTATCAAAATGCTAGAAAAAAAACCACTTTTTCTTTACCTTTTGAGGGATTAAATAAGATCATTTAAAAATTATATTTTGCAAGATTGTATCCCTCAAAAGAATCTTTCCAATAAGTATAGGTTTGATATATTTTCATTTTATCATGTGTATTTAATTTTCAATTTTTACTAAACATAGTTTTTTCTCTAAACATCATGCTCTTTGGTGTGCAGAGGTGTCCAAAAATAGAAAACCATTGTAATTTTTTTTCAAAAAATTCACATTCCCTAGGTATTGATGTGCTTGTTTCACCCAAAAAATAAAAATTGGATTTTGATATATACACAAAAGTTAGGTTGTATGACACACACATATGTCCAAATTATATTTACGATGACTTCAAAAATTAATTTGAAACAATATGCAACAAAAAATTATGAAAAAATATACTTTCCCTAGATATTGATGTTGAGAATATATATTTAAAAAATTATAATTTAATCCTTTATAGAATTTTTTTTTATGTTGTATGACACAAATGTTACTTTTTGAAAATGTTGTTTTTTTGTTTAAAACTAGTTATTAAAGGAGATGTTGAAATATTCATAATTTATTTCAAAAAAAATTGAAAATAAATAAATTAGAATCTACACACAAATTGCCACAAATCACTTTTTCACATCATCTTTGAATTCTTAATGGTTTAGCTGCTATAGGTCTTAGAAGATGAATCAGTAAAAAATATTGATGTAAATGTCCATATTGGGCAAAAAGTGATAAAATATTGTGATTTCACCCAACTCTTTAAAATTACCTTTCCAATCTAGGGTGCACTATGCCCTATACCAATCAAATTTTACTAGAATTTGGATAATAGACTTACCTTTGTGTCTTCTATGTGATTTTGATCTTTAATTTTTTATCTATCTTGATTTTTTGTCAGTATCCTTTACTTGATCTTTATAGTAGGCCTACCTAAGTGTTTTGGAACTCATATGAGCTTCACGGTCCATGGTTTCCTATTGCTAATACCCCTATTAGAGATTGTTTCAGGCTTATGGCATCTCTTGTTGTAACCACATATGTTTTGGATATTGAGCCTCATATATCTTTCACACATGGTATTACCTCTACCCAATCCATTTTAGATTCCATCCCTCATCCCACATTATCCATGACTTCCTCACAATCCAACATTTATGTGGACTTAGATACTGCTATTACCCATGTTCCCAAAGATAAATTAAACAATTGGATAAGGATTTAGAAGGTCTTCAAAATTTTATAAGTATTGAACCTTTATTTGGGGAGATTATTCCTATTATGGATAATATTAGGAAGATAAATGATTCCCAAGGAATGGAAGTGTTGCATAGTCTAGCTCACATAGTTGATGCTAACATCCCTATAACAACTAGTTGTGCTCAAGAATTTACTAATGCTAAAAAAAGGAGGAAAACTAGTTCCTTCTACCATAACCATACCAACCCTCCTTAAAAAATATATTTGATTGGGAGAGACCCTTGTGCTATTCTTCCAAAAAAAATCAATTAAGGATCTCAAGGCTTTAACAATTTCTTTATCTTTTTGTGGTAGTCTACTGGAAAATGCCTATAATTCATTGTTATTTGCATCCTCCACTCTTTGATGCCTTCCCATGACTCTCATTACAGATGATCTACTTATTTTCAATTCTTTACTTTTGTTTTTAATGAGTCAAGCTTTCTTGGTTTGATTGCTTACCATTGTTGATGTCTTGACATGCCAAGTGACATAACTATCTTTCATGCATGAGGTAGAACCCAAACTCTCATATTCACTTGTTAGATTATTTACAATAGATTCTCACCTGAATCATCAATATTCTTAGCCCAAGAATCTTCACGAAGGTCCTAAATTTTAGTTGCCTCATCATTTAAACAAATATTTGACATCTTTCAGTCTCATTTAACTTCTCAAAAAATAATCTCCATATCCTCTTAGCATATCTTTGATAAGTACACTTTGGAATATTATAAACCATTGGTTTCAAAATATTAGCATCAATATCAATCAAATACTTAGTTTTTCTATACAAAACTCTAGGAGGTGTTCTCAAAAGTAGAGTTTCCTCAACATTAGGAATGACAACAACATTGGGGATAGATGGAATGTACCTTCAACTAGGGATGAAAGGATGACATACCTTGAAATTGAGATGTAAAAGATGGTGTACCTTCAACTTGATATGTGGAAAATGGAGTGTCTCCAACTTGAGATGTGAATGTTGATGTAATTTCAACATGACATGTCATTGATGGTGTGCCTTCAACTTGACTTGTGGTAGATGACATGCCCCCAAATTAAAGATTCAATTCTCATTGCATGGAGGTTTTGTATCCATTACCTTTCTGATGCCAATTCCACAACTCTTTTATATTGCATTGATGTTTCATGTTCCTCTTGAATAGGAATTGATGAGACCAAATATTAGCTAGTTTTATGTTGTTTTAGTTCATACATTTAGACATTTCCAAATACTCATTTTGTATACATTCCCAAACTTATCTATCTTTTTGTCTTCCATGCAACTTGAACCAGGTTTTGATGTCTAAAATTATGATAATGATATGATGGTAATTTCATAATTAAAATGTGTGAGTTTGTATGGAATTTAGTATGGATCTATCTTTAATTTATGGTTATTAGTATTGTGTATATGTTATATGCATTAACTCTTTGTATCCAAGAAGCCAAAGTAAGCAGAATGTAACCCATAGCAACTAGGAAGCACAACCTGTAGCCAAAGGGATTTCAAATAGAGATGCAAGGGAATTATAGAACAATAGGAACATGACAATTGTAAAAGTGAAGCACTTATTAATGATGATGATTGTGAATCATCGGGCCATTTAATAAGATAGCTAAAGGAATGAGTTTGCAATGATTGGGAAGCCAACATGATTGTTTCTATAGTACATGTTTTTGTTATACCATTGAAACAAAGTTCTAGTCCTAAACGACTTCTTCCATGTTTCCAATTATGTTTTTAGTTATGAAAATTTTTTCACTCTCTATTTCATAGGGGAGTGGTGATTTTCATTTAGTTTTTCAATTTTGAGTCCTCATTATAATAAATCTTCCCTGAACCTATATAGTCGGATCAGTGGTTTAGGAGTAGATATAGCGTATGGATATATTTAGATAGATAGATTTTCCATTTACATAGACAATATTTGTTTCCAATTATTATTTCATGAATAGGATATCTCTGAATATTCTTATTATATTGTGGAATCTTGTTATATGCAATGAAGAGGTTTTCAGTTTATCGCTATGATCAATTGATTTAAGAAGTTAGTTTTGAGTTTATTGTGTGGATATAGTGACTTGAGCAAGGCCACTCAAGGTAATTATGCTCCATCATTAATTTATATTATTTTAGTAGTAACTTTTATTATTGCATTTATATTAATTAGGTTCTTCATGTTTTGTATATGAATGAAATCATGAGCGAGATCTTGTTTTATACTTTATGTTTTTTTTGTCTTAATGCATTATACTCTAGAGTGATACAAGTGTTTAAAAGTATTTAGGAGTGAGTCTAAGTTAGAACTACTAATCTCATTACAGAGTTCAAGTTTTAATAGTGAACTAGTCATAGTCTTAAGTTGTAAGTACCTGTATAAATAGTTCCATAATTAATCCTTTTTCTTTGTTTCCACTTTAAGCTTTAATTCCTTTTGCATATGTGTCAACCACCTATACTAGATGATATAGGTAGTATAGAATATTTAGATGCACATATAGTGCCAAAACCATCAAAAACTTACATTAGACCTGGTTCATAATTTAATTGAGTCTTTACAAGGGTTTGGTAGATTGTTCAGTTAGAAAACACCTCTAAATTATGTTTCAATCAAAAAGTTTATTGAGCATTATTTGGGCCTTACAATAATTTCTTCTTCTATGGTGTTTAATTTCCTTCATTAATTTTCCTCATTCTTTCTCTTTTCTTTGTATTCTTGGCATTACACTCATCTAGTATTAGAGTATTTGGTTATTTCCATTATACGATGATGAATTCTACATGTATACACCATCAAGAAAGGTTGACCAAACTTAAGTAATGTTCACATTCTATTTCATTATCATTCAAAATTGGCAATCTTTGATTCGTATGACCATAATAATCGAGGAAAGTCATATTGATTCGCTAGGAATGTCTAAAGATCTTTACGAAACCCATATGTTCTTAGGTGTGCCAACATGAACCATGTTAGCCTTATCATTGCACCAAAAGATTGACATGTCAATGCTCGATACAAGCCAGAGTTAAGATCCACAATTGGTGGTTAAAACATGTCATGAATCCCAAGACCCGCATTGAAAAACCAAGGAGACCAAGGGTACACACCTTCCAACACTCCCCCCCCAGCACAAGCAAGGGATTCAAACCCATGATCGGCTCTAATACCAATTTTTGGCCTTTTCATTGCACCAAAATATCGACCTATCAATGCTTGATACAAGCTAGAGTTAAGATCCATGGGAAGTAGTTAAACCATGTCACAAATCTCGAGCACCGTATTGAACAACCAAGGAGACCAAGGGCCCACACCTTTAAACAAACCAATCTAGGAATGTCAGATAGAAATGTAATATATGTTCACTTGTGTCACACATACCACTTAAGGTGTGCACATATCAATGATATATTAACTAGGAACATGCTAACATTGTGAGAAGATGATAAGTACAAAACACATAAAATTATAAAATGCACCTTGAAATTTGAGATTCAATATTACAATTTTCTTGTGTAAGATGCCAACACCATGAAAATGAATTTCTTTATCTGATAGTGAATAGAAACTAGATAAAATTAGAACTTCTTTATCAAAGAAGGGAATAAAATAAACCTGTGGTTGACAAACCCTCTCCTACACAATCAGAAATCAACAAATTGTGAAGAAACCAAAATGATAGAGAGCGTAGGAATATACGTCATGCTATTGCTCATATGTTACAAACTAAAGAAGAAAAGATAAACATAGAAAATAAAAATCTGAAGTTGTCTAAAGCAATGCATGATGACTCTATACCTTCATTGCAACATAAACAAGAACCTTCCAGAGACATTATCATTCAACCTCCTATTGTGATTAATTTAGATGGTGAGATTAATATTGCAAAGATTGATGAACAAGTGCATAATGAGTTGAGTTCATTGTTCTCCTCTTCTATGAGCTTAATGATGATATTCCTAATAAAAGTGTTGAACTTGGTGCAGGTCCTAGTTCAACACTTGATGTTATCCCTTTGGCTAGTTGTTTTCCTTTTACATATATCGATCAAGAATGGAATGCAAATGACCTACTATAGGTTTCCTCACATGTTCCTTACTATTCTTTTGCATTTTTTTCTAAATTTTGTGTTTCTTTATGTGATTGCATGTGCGTAATGTGATTGCCATATTTTTATGTTTGATGTATCTCTCTCTTTTGTTCATTCCTCTATTTGTATCTACATTCTTCTCTATGTCGTAAAAAAAAATCTTTTATTTTGTTTTGTGTTTTCCTTTTGCGGATGACACAAGGCATCGAGACATTTAGGTGAATTCCATGTTGACCCAAAAGTTTTTCTTTATTTTTTCTCTCTTTGTTATTCTTCCAGTTCTATGAGTACTTGGAGAATGATGACATTTAAAATCTCTCTAATAACATTGTAGCAAAGGTATACTAACCCTCAATCCCTATATCCCTTATGTATTTTTGGGGGCAACCCCTCCCTCATTTTCATCACATTATTTTATTTCGAAAATATATGACTTGGCATAGGGCTTTCTAAGGGAACTCTCCTATCTCAAGTTTGAACATTGGCTACTTTAAAGAAATTTCTCATAGCAATGGTGTTACCAACCACTTTAAAGTGGGGGCATACATTGATGATATATTTCAACACTTCTCATGTTTCATGGAATGATTTTATTTTTTCTTGGTGGTGTCATTGGGTTTGATGTCCTCGAATAGTGTGATATTTCTTAGCATACAAATTTCATCTTAATGGTGATGCAACACACTACATTCCCTAAGTTGTGAATCTTGTACTCTTAACTTGTCCTTTCTTGGAGATATTAGGCATGATGTTCCCTAGGAAGAATACCTTACACAAACTAAGCCAGATCCCTTTGAACAAAAATAAATAAATATATAATGTTCATAAGTGTTTGGCGTAACACAAATTGCTAGCCTTGTGAAGCTTAAACCCTAAATTCAAGGCCACCTAGCATAACAACCTTGCTTTCCTGTGGAGCCTTGCCTTGTGGTGCCTTATTGAATTTATGAGAGGGATAGCTTTGGTATGGTTAGTATGATGAGAGTTTACATAGAGGAATGCATTTCTCATTGTAAATTGAGATCTTGTAGACCTGACATGACTTTCTCACTAAGAAAATTTATTGGAAGACTCATCTAGTGGATAGCCTGAAGTTCTGCTACCTCCGAAGTGAGTGTAAAATGAAATCTTAGATGTGTTCCACTCTGTGTTGGATAATCTACACTTGATATTCTTATTCTTTGATGTTGTATGATTGTGTATCTTTGTCATTGCTTCATACATAAGTATCTTGAATGTCTACTTTAGTGTGAGTTTGACATGGGTTCATCCTCTCACTAAAGTGGGGGGGAAATGTAGTGTAGGAAAAAGTATCCCTTTTTCACATTTAATTAGGAATTAATAATAAAAGAACTTAATTATGCCTTAATTTAGTGTTGTAATATGTATTTTACATATTTGTGCATTATCTTTAGGGCCTTGGTAAATAAAATGGATTTAATTGTGCCTTAATGTGGTGTTGTAAAGTGTATTTATTTACATTTTCACACTCATCTAGGGATTTATTAATTAATTGAGGTTAATTTTCCTTAATTGGCCTCGTGAATTCAAATCCAAGCTTAATTAAATGCAAATCTCGAGGGATAAAACCTGACATTCATAAATACCACTACACCACTTAACTTTGGAAGATGTGTGTCTTAGGTAAGTGGCCTAGGACCCATTCGACCTATCGTGAATGGGTCCTCACTTAGACCTAGGACCCCCCTTTAAAATATTTCTTTGGTTGTATTTTAATGATTTCAAATCTATAATTCAATGTCGGCTTGTGATATTTGAATTTCAGGAATTAATCTTAAGATACATATAAATACAAGGTTATTTCACTTAGTTTCACCTAGAAATTTCAAGAGGGCATCTAGATTTTCAAGTTTTCAAGTCCTAACAGCAAGTTTATGATCAAGAGAGCATTCAAGAGTATTTTCAAGGCATTCTAAGGGTAGATTTATAGAAGATTATTACAAAAATCAAGATTCATTTCATCATGTCAAAGATGTATTGCATCATGCATGTTGTTTGAGCTAATGTGGGGATGTAGTGTTCAAGATCTATCAATTATTAAAAGGCACTATTTCAATACAAGTTTCATGATCAAGATCTACATTCATTGAAGCCTCTTCATGCAGGTTTGAAAATTTGTTATCCAAGGTTAAAACAAGGTTTGGTGAGTTGTTACATAGTATTTTTCATTCAACATTCCTTCAAGATTTTCTATTTCATTACAAGGTTTAATTACCAAAATGGGGTTTGACCAAGGCAAACCCCCATTCCATAACAAAATTTTTTTCTCTCTCTTTGATGTGTGATTGTATATTTTAGGTTGAAGATCCTTTGAAGAGAAAAATTGAAGAAAGTTGCAAAGTTATCAAAGTTGCAAGAAAAGTTGTCAAATCACAAAAACTCTCCTATATAATTTATTTACGGCTTTTCGATAGTGAGCACCTGGAATTTGGGAGTGTAGACTTTGCATAAGAGAACATAGAAATCATTTTCTAGAATCCCTAGCTAGGAACCATTTTCCATAGGGCGAATGAGTCCTCAGTGAGCTTCAAAATATGACTTTTGGTGAAAGGTACACAATAGTTTTCCCTTTCCAAATCTACCTTTTGATTACTATTTCAGTCAAATTTGATTACTGCTCTTCATTTTCACTTTGTAGCCTAAATTTTGAATGAAATTAGGAAAATAGGTCCTTTGTACACCAAACCCAAATATGTTTTTCTTTGTTTCATAGGGTATAGGGTTTAGAGTTCCTTAGTTTTTAAAAGTAAACAACTTTTTTAAAGAGTGATGTTTACTATATAACACATAACTTTTTTCTATGAAGGGTAAAATTCTATTTTTTTCAAATTTATATTTGTAACTACAAAACACTATGAAACCAAGAAGCTAGATATCATAGTTACAAATTTAAATTCAAAAAAATTAGAATTTTACCTTTCATAAAAAAAAAGTTGTGTTATATAGTAAACATCACTCTTTAAAAAAGTTGTTTACTATTAAAATATAGTAAAATCTAAACCATATACCATATGAAACAAATAAAATATATTTGTGTTTGGTGTAAAAAGGACCTATTTTCCTGATTTCATTCAAAATATAGGCTACAAAGTACAAATGAAGAACATTAATCAAATCTGACTAAAATAGTAATCAAAAGGCAGATTTGGAAAGGGGAAAATGTTGTGTACATTTCAATAAAAGTCACCTTTTGAAGCTCATTGAGGACTCATTCGCCCTATGGTGAATGGGTCTTGACTAGGTTTGTGGAAAATGATTTCTAGGTTCTCTTTTGCCAGGTCTGCACTCTCAGATTCCAAGTGTTCACTATTGGAAAGAAAAAAATAAATTATATAGGAGAGTTTCCGTGATTTGAAATTTTTTCTTGCAACTTTGATAACTTTGCAACTTTTTTCAATTTTTCTCTTCAAAGGATCTTCAACTTAAAATCTGTAATCGCACATCAAAGAGAGAAAAATGTTGTTTGTTAGGGAATGGGAATTTTACTTGGTCAAATTTCATTTTGGTAATTAAACCTTATAATGAAATAGAAAATCATGAAGGAATGATGAATAAAAAATACTATGTAACAACTCACCAAACCTTGTTTGAACCTTGGACAAAAAATTTGGAAACTTGCATGAAAAGGCTTCAATGAATGTAGATCTTGATCATGAAACTTTTCTTGAAATATTGCATTTTAATGCTTGATAGATCTTGAACATTACATCACCAAATTAGCTCAAGCAACATGCATGATACGATACATCTTTGACATTATGAAAAAAATCTTGATTACTATAACAATCTTCTATAAATCTGCCATTAAAATTCCTTGAAAATGCTCTTGAATGCTCTCTTGATCATAAAATTTCTATTAGGAATTGAACACTTGAAAATCTAGATTCCCTCTTGAAATTTCTAGGTGAAACTAAGTGAAATAACCTTGTATTTATATTTATCTTAAGATTAACTCCTGAAATAAAAATATCATAAGCTGACATTGAATTATAGATTTGAAATCATTAAAATACTACTGAAAACATATTTTAAAGGGGGTTCCTAAGTCTAAGTGAGGACCCATTCACCATAGGGAGAATGGGTCCTAGGCCACTTACCTAGGACACACATTTGTCAATGTTAAAAATTATGTAAAAATAGGGTCCTATAACTAAGTGAGGACCCATTTGCCCTTTGGTGAATGGGTTCTAGGTCATTTACCTTGGAGACACATCTTCCAAAGTTAAGTGTTATGTAATGTAATTTATGAATGTCGGGTCTTATCCCTCAAAATTTGCATTTAATCAGGCTTAGATTTGAATTCAAGGGGCCAATTAAGGAAAATGAACCTCAATTAATTATTAAAGCCCTAGAAGAGTGTGAAAATGTAAATAATTACACTTTACAACACCATATTAAGGTGGCACAATTAAGTCCATTTTAATTACTAGGGCCCTAAAATTAATGTGAATATGTAAAATACATATTACAACACTAAGTCAAGGCATAATTAAGCTCTTTTATTATTAATTCCTAATTAAGTGTGAAAAAGGGATACCTTTTCCTACACTACATTTTCCCCCTACTTTAGTGAGAGGATGACCCCATGTCAAACTCACACTAAAGTAGACATTCAAGACACTTATGTATGCAACAATGATAAATATACATAATCATACAACATTGAAGACTCGGAAGATAAAGCGTAGACTTTCCAATGCGATGTGGAACACATCTAAGATTCCAATTTGTGCTCACTCTAAGGTAGTCTTCAGGCTATCCACTAGGCGAGTCTTCCAATAAAGTGTCTTAGTGAGAAAGTCATGCCAGGTCTAAAAGCTCTCACCAAACAATGATAAATTCATTCCTCTATGTTAGATCTCATCATACTAACCATACCAAATATATCCCTCTAATAAATTCAATAAGGTGCCACAAGGAAAGGCTTCATAGGCAAGTAAGGTGTGTTATGCTAGGTGGGATTGAATTTAGGGTTTGAGCTTCACAAGGTTAGAAAGCTATGTTATTCCAAACACTTATGAACATTATATATATATGTTTTTGTTCAAAGGGATCTTGGTTAGTTCATGTAAGGTATTCTTCTTAGGGAACACCGTGCCTAATGTCTCCAAGAGATGAAAAGTCAAGAGTAAAAGATTCACAACTTAGGGAATACAATGCATCACATCACCAATAAGAGGAAAGTCGTACGCTTAGAAATATCACACTCTTGGAGGACATCAAACCCAATGACACCACCAAGAAAAGAACACATCACAATCTAAAAAATAAAATCACACGATGAAATATGAGAAGTGTCGAAAGATATCATCGATTTATGCCCCCACTTTAAAGTGGTTGCTAACACCATTGCTATGAGAAATTTGTTTAAAGTAGCCAATGTTCAATCCTAAGACATGAGATCTTCCACAAAAATTCGTATGCCAGGTCATATGTTTCCGAAATAAAACTAAGTGATGAAAAGGAGGGAGGGGTTGTACCCATAAATACATAAGGGATCAATGGATTTAGGTTCAGTATATCTTTGATACAATGTTTTTGTAGAGATAAAAAATGTCATCATTCCCCAAATACTCGTAGAACTGGAAGAATGACATAAAGAGTGATTTTTTTTTTGGGTCAACATGGAAAAGACCTAAATTTCTTGATGCCTTGCATCATCCCCAAAGTAAAACACAAGACAAAAGAAAAGATAAATATTTATGACATAGAGAAGAATGTAGATACAAATAGAGGAATGCGCAAAAGAGAGAAAGATACATAAAAAAAACAATATGGGGGATCACATTACGCACATGCAATCACATAAAGAAACATGAAATTTAGAAAAAAATGTAGAATACTAGTAAGGCACATGTGAGTCAACCTATAGCAAGTAGTCTGCATCCCAATCTTGATTGGTATATGCAAAAGGAAAACAACTAGCCGAAGGGAAAAAATTAAGTGCCAAACTAGGACCTACACCAAGTTCAACACTCTTATTAGGAGGATCATCATTTAAGCTCATAGAAGAGGAGAATAATGAATTCAACTCATTATGCACTTGTTCATAAATCTTCACAATATCAATGTCATCATCTAAATTAATCACAACAGGAGGTTGAATGATAATGTCTCTAGAAGGTTCTTGTTTACGTTGTGATGAAGGTATAGAGTCATCATGCATTGCTTCAAGGAAGTTCAAATTTTGATTTTCTATGTTGCTATTTTCTTCTTTAGTTTGTAACATATGAGAAATAGCACGACGTCTATGCCTACACTCTCTAGAATTTTGATTTTTTCACAATTTGTTGTCAATTTGTGATTGTGTAGGAGCAGGTTTGTCAACCATAGGTTTCTTTTCTTCCCTTGGGGGAGGAACGAAAGGAACCATAGGAGGTTGCTAAAACACTTTCTCTTTGAATTTGTAACCTTGTTTGATTTAGGAGGCACAATGTGATTGTTTTGATTGTCTCTTGGTTTCTTATAGGAAACACTAAGAGGATTTATAATAGGTTTCTCTTGGATTTGGAAGGGCTTTTGGTTCAATAATGCTTTCGTCAAGGATAGGTGGCTCAATCACGGGTTGAGGCATATTTATAAGGGATAATTATAATATGTGCTTTGCCTTAAAATTTTGATATGATTTGAAAAGGAAGTCTTCGTGGGGTCTAATAGGTTCAACAAGCTTGGGCCAAAATAAATCCAATGAAAAGTTCCCACAAAAGACACAAGATTAAAGCCACTATGATGTACGATAAATATTTCATTTCCAAACAATTTTTTTAGACATTTATGCACAACTGATGGGATGGTATTCATGGAGTGAATCCATGGATAGCCTAAATTTACATGAAATTGGTCCAATGACGAGATGATGGTGAATGTGACATTTAGTGTTTTTAGTCTAACCTTTAGAGGGAGATTTATCATGCCAATCACAAGGCAAGAAAAAACCATAATTCATTTTGATCCATGCTTTCATTCTTTCATATGCATCTTGATAAAGTTCATGCACAAATAGGAATTATTTAGTGATCACATTCTCCACACAGACAAGATCAATTAATATCCCATTAGTAGGCTTATCATTGATTCTTCCAGCTATGTAAAGAGGACCATCAGGTACATGTTTGATTATGTCATTTTGTGAGAAAGCAATATCAAGGGGCATCCTGGTTTGGACCATATGAGGTTCAGCTTCAATAAAGTTGATCGAGGCATGTATGTTATTATTCTCTTGATTGTTTAAGTTCACATGAAGGAAGCAATCGAGGCTACTGGAAATTTGTATTTCGTGTTCAATTTTAAGCATTTTCCTTAGATTTTACATAAAATAGGAATGATACTAATATCCATGCTTTTAGTAAGCACAAGGTCTTGTAACTTTTCTAGGATTTCATCTATTCTTCTTATGTTTTCTTGTGAGACATGAAAACCATTATGCACATTGGTTGTAGGTAAGGAAGTCATTTGAAATGAGGTACATGCATGTTATGATCCATAGGGGGTTGATTATCAACACTACTAGAAAGAGAGTTAGAAAACCCAAGATCCATGGTGAATGATGTATTGTGGGATGACACGAGTCTCAAACTACATTTCACAATAGTATTGCTAATAGGACACCAAGTTGTAAAGCTCATATAATTTTTAAAAACTCTATGCCAACCCAAAATGGAAAAAGGGTAAAGTGCAATGTAATGACCTAGAATGCAATATGTAAATGAAGTTTTTCGATTCTAAACAAGGTAATTTTTTTATTACAATATGCAAAAATATGAAAATGAAGTCCTATAAATGCAATTTTGGAATCACACAATACACTAATTTTATCAAATTAAGCTAGATATGATCAAATTAATGAAATAAAAATTCTGCAAACAAAAACAAAAATCTAAAAATAATAAACAAAAAATGTAGAAGTGATTGTTTTAATGCCCAAAAAATTAGAATGTGAGCCTAATCAAGGAATCATTCCCCCTAGGGCGAATGGGTCCTAGATGAGGGGTTTGAAATAATTTTTTATAGACTTTTGAGTGATTTTCAGTAATTTCCAGATTTTGGTTTGCTACAACAAGTTTCAATTTGATTTTTTTAAGAAACGAGGACTGAATGTAAATGAAAAATGTGACAAAATGACAACCTAGAACACCTATTTTGATTTGTAATTTTGTTTCAATTTTCAAATGTGTTATCCCCAAATTTGAACTTGATTTTTTTGAATTTTAATGCATTTCCCTATATACACCACATCTTGATTTTTCACGGGATTGTTGAAATGATTCTTCCAAAGTACCTGATATCTTGTGGATTTCACAAAATGAAAATAAATCAAGTCTAGACGGGAGTTTTAAAATTTCCCAAACTCCCAACTATAAGTTCTAAAGTTTTGAAAGTGTCTAATTCCCAGACTCTTCATGGTCACATGGACGGTGATTTCATGGAATTATGAAACTTCTTGCTTAGGTTACAAGAAACATCATACATCCCGCCAAATCATGTTCACACAGGGAAAAATGGTAAAACATCTCAATGGTAGAATCATATGGGTCATGCATAGTTGTAGCCATCAATAGAATGGGTTTAGCTATTAAGAGATAGCTCAAGCACTTGATAATGGATGCTATAAGAGAACACTTTTCTCTGTTGGATTTGATTCAACAAATTCCCATGTCATTATAGATAGTGATTTATGTCTATGGTAAGAACTCATGAAATTAAGCACCAAGCTATATACCATGCATCAATTCTGTGGAGAACAAGATGTGGTGGATAGCTTAAGACCATCTGCAATACACATCACCACCTTGATTTGGGAAGATTTTCAAAAGCCCGAAGGAATGAAAGTTAATATTATCTCTGCCATCATCAAATAGAAACCAAAAAACAAGCTATGAGCAACCATCGAAGCATGGAGGCCTGAGATAGAATAATAATAACTAGGAATTGAAGCTATCTATGTCCAGTAACATTTGTTGAAGGGATATATTTATCAATCGGTATGTATTGTAGAGGTATGAGATTTAATTAGTTCTCGTCTAAAGGTTTTGAATATGGTGAACGATGGAATAAGCTGTAGTAAAATACTTGGTTGAGATACATTTTATCTTATGAATCCCAATGATTTGTCAAATGAATTGGTATTCCTTGTAGATGCTTCAAATTTCTTTCCATATAGTCGAGAAATTGCTAGGACCTCTATAAATGTCTTCAAAGAGAATTTTTTCATGAGAAATGTAATTCAAGTATTCTTAATTCGGCGCTTTATTCCAAGTCTATAAAATGAAATTAGGAATGAAAAATTGTGCGGTTTCCCAACTAATGTGCAAAGAGCGGTATTAAGTTCATTCAAAGGATCTCTATATTATGATATTTGATATTATGGAATTCATGGGAAACTTGTGTTAATTTCAAAATTAGTAGTTGTCTCTTGCCTCAACCAAAGGACTTCCACAAGGTAAATCTTGCTCTCGAGTTATATCAGTTGATGCTATCAATGAGATACCAATAAAGAAACTATTTATGTTAATAGATATGGCTACACAAGGAAAGGAAGGAAACACTGCTAAAGCTATCCACTCTAGAAAGGAGAAAATAAACATTCATCATTTCTTTGATTGCCTTGGCTATCTTGCTTGGAGTGATGATTTATATTAGTTCAAAATGCATCTGAATTTGTTATTGTTTACCTTCCGAGATGTGTATTAGAAGATTTTGAAAGATACAAGTGTTGGTTTCCATATCTGATGTTTCACAGAATTCTACTCAACATTTGAAGCATTTGAAGAGATTTGTTATTACCTTGACTTGATCTATAGGAAGCTATTTGTTCATTGATATTAATCAATTTCCTACCATGCCAGTTCTCTTATATCTTCTATTCAATGGAATTTTCTTTGATCATTCCAGTGGGATGCAGTTGAGCTTCCATCATAGGGACACACTCATGCATATTATTAAGCATTTTGAAATTGGACACTCTCTAAATCAATATACCCAAAGCTTATAGCTGCACAAATATTTAGAGAAGCTTCACATAATTCTTAGTAGACTTTTTTGCAAGTATTGATCTAGAGTCACATTTAAAGTGAATATGGAGTTGGTTATTATAGATACAATTAGGTGAAGGTATTAACTATGGATGCATCTTCAACATTCGAAGAGGTGTAGAAATTGAATGATAAGAGTCATCTAGGACTCTTCATTTTCTTTTGTTAGTTTGTAATATTTCTTGACGAGAAACATGAATTTTCGTCTTCTATCTCGAAGTCCATATAAACTGATATGTTGCTCATTGTAGGGGATCTTTTGGGGGGCTGCATAACAAAGCCTCTTTAAAGGCTATAGTTAATATTTTATGGGAATAGGGGAGATATTGGGGGAGCAGTTTTATTTCATTTTCAACACAGTTTTCTATAACAGATAGTGGAGTCTATAAATTTTTATTTTTTATTGAAGAAATAATGAAAAACCTTTTTGAATCTTTGAATTTATCAATGTTTTATCTGATTGCAATGTCCTATGTGTCCTTGCAATCTTTCTTCAATACATATTATTTTCTATATCAGGTTGTGCAGGTGTTTATCTTTGAATATGTGAATTCAAGTTAGTTCATCGATTGGAAGGGAATTTATAGCCCATTATTTTATTGTTTCTCATTTGTGGGTGTGGGAGATATGAACTGTGTGTCATTCTTCTGCATCTACTTCATTATGAAATTAATCCATAACATCTATGTCATGGTTATGCACTGTTGTTAGTTTTCCTTTTTTTGCTTTCAGGTTAAAAGAATACCCAATTTTATTTTAATTGTTTTCTATCATATAAAGGTAGCTGCACCTTCCAAAATAGGTAGAGAGTCAGTGTAGAAAACCCTCTCGCGTGACTCAACTGTTGGTTCATTTTTGTCTTTCAATCTTGGGTATTTGAGAGTCATTTTTAAAACTATTTTTGAAAGGAAAAAAATTGAACTAATAGATTTTTGGCGACTCCACTGGGGAGGTGAAAGTACTGGTGATTTATTTCTTTAGACTCTAAAGGGTACCTTCCTTAAAATGAAGTTTGGCGACTGTTTTCAATTAAAGATTTAAGAAAATGGCTCTGTACTAGGCAAGACAAAGAAATTAGTCTAAATTCAAAAGATGAGATGATGAAATACTTCAATCTTTGTGGAATGATTTTAAAGAAAGTATTTCTGAGACTAAGAGAAAATGGTTGCATCCGTCAGAAGATCACTAATCTTCATTATTGCTTGAAAAGGTGCATCATAGATATTATCTGATTAAAGATCTTAAACATGAGATTCATTAGTTGCAAGCTACAATAGGGAGATTAAATCGGATTAAAGAAGAGCCTGGAGATGATGATATTTCTACTATATCACATTCTTGTTCTTACAATTTTTCTATGCCTGATGATTGAACTATTGTAGAGACATGTGTTGTGCCACAAAAATCTATAAAGACATCTCATCGAACTGGAAGTAAGAAATTAGCAACCTCCATGATGTGCATGCAAATGGGAGAGATTAAACCATCTCTTATTTCTCCTGAATGAGAGGTACCACCAGAAGACTCTAATATTTTTTTAATTCCTAAATGATGTTTGGAAGTGTCAAGTAATGATTTCTTGTGTGGGATCATATATGAAAGTGGTCATATTACTGAAGTTGAGTTTAAATTATTTTCTTGTGATTTTGTTAACACAAAAGGAGGTATGAGTGATGATGCACCTATGCCTGCACTCCTTCCTGAATTATAAATTTTTTCTTTTAGTGTTCTTGAAGTAGAAAAAAAGGTGGAAAATGTTTTTGATGAGGTAACAAATGGAGGTAATGAAGATTCGTTGAGACTCTTTTCTTACCCAGAGCTGGAAACTTTCAGTTTTGAGGTAATTGAAAATTAGCTTGCTTCCCAAAGGTACGAAGATGAGAACTTTCAAAGTAACACACAACTAGAGTATGGATCTTTCAAGTTTCATGAAGAAGATGGTGAAAAAGATCTGCTACAACCAGAGCCTCAAGAATTATTAAAATTTTTGGGTGATAATTCTCTTTGTGAAAAAGAAATTATATTTCAGTTTTTATCATCTATTGAAGCAAAAGACTCGTTTATTGTAGCTCCAATAAATGAAATATACACATGTGAGGATAAAGTTTAAGATTTTGATGGTCTGATGTCTCAGCCTGGTGAAGGTATGATTAATTTGCATTCTCATGATTCTAGTTAGTGTGCAAAATCTTTAAGTGATGAATTTCTTTGTACAAATGAAGAAGAATTTTTTGCATTTAGATTTGATCATTCTTTTTGAATGTGAGATTCAAAATTTAGAGTCTACAATTAAAAACTTAGAGATTACTTCAACTTACAATACACAAGAAGAATATCCAAGAAAAATTAATAAAGTTGTGATTATTGCCGAGCCAGAACCTTTTGCTCACATTGTATATAATGATCTTGACAAAATGAGGTATGAATTAGAGGTTTTTGATGAAGAATGGCTACTTGGGCATGAATGTATATTCACAAGGTTTATGCATTTTGTCAGTATGAGATTTGATATGGAAACAGTCATGAGATGGCAGTTGTTTCCATCTACATCATATGGCTATAATTCATTCTTCTACAATGGATCATATTTTCTTAGTACGTCAATGGCTTTGCATGAATAACATCAGACACCTTTGGGGTAGGGTCTTCATGACCATGTATATAGTAGGCAGTTTTGATGTGCTTTGGTAATTAGTTTCCTTTCCATTTTGGTGTTCTTGTCCCATTTTTTGTTTGTGCCCCATCTCTCCTCCATGATTTTCTTTTGACTTTGTACCCAATAGATTTTAAGCACTGGTCTTCACCTGACAATCTGGAGTTCTCTGCATTTTCTCAAAAAATGAATTCCCCAACTGAAGCCAATGTTATCCCCAAATTTGAACTTGATTTTTTTAAATTTTAATGCATTTCCCTATATACAACGCATCTTTAATTTTTATGGGATTGTTGAAATTCTTCTTCCAAAGTACCCGATATCTTGTGGATTTCACAAAATGAAAATAAAGAAAGTCAAGTCGGGAGTTATTAAATTTCCTGAACTCCTGGCTATAAGTTTTGAAATTTTGAAAGTGTCTGATTCCTTGACTCTTCATGGTCACATGGACGATGATTTCATGGAATTATGAAACTTCCTACTCATTTTGCAAGAAACATCGTAGAGCTTGCCAACTCATGTTCACATAGGGAAACATGGTAAAACATCTCAGATGCAAAATCATAAGAGTCATGCATAGTTGCAACCATCAGTGGAATGGGTTTAGCTATTCAGAGAGAGCCTGAGCACTTGATAATGGATGCTCTAAGAGAACACTTTTCTCTTTTGTATTTGATTCAAAAAATTCTCATGGCATTATAGATAGTGATTTATGTCTATGGTAAAAAATCATGAAATCAAGCACCAAGCTATATACCATGCATCAATTCCATGGAGAACAAGATGTGGTGGATAGCTTTAGACTGTCTATGATACACATCACCACCTTGATTTGGGGAGCTTTTAAAAATCCTGAAGGAATGAAAGTCAATATTATCTCTTCCATCATTAAATAGACACCACAAAACAAGGTATGAGAATCCATCGAAGCATGGAGGCTTGAGAAAGAATAATAATAACTGGGAATTGAAGATATCTATGTCCAGTAACATTTGTTGAAGGGATATATTTATCAATCGGTATGTATTGTAGAGGTATGAGCTCTAAGTAGTTCTCATCTAAAGGTTTTGAATATGGTGAATGATGGAATAAGTTGTAGTAAAATACTTGGTTGAGATACATTGTATCTTATGACTCCCTATGATCTGTCAAATGGATTGGTATTCCTTATAGATGCTTCAAATTTCTTCCATTCAGTCGATAAATTGCTGGGTACCTCTATGAATATCTTGAAAGAGACTTTTGTCATGAGAAACATAATTCGAGTATTCTTAATTCGATGCTCTATTTCAAGTCTATATAAAATGAAATTAGGCATGAACAATTGTGCGGTTTCCCAACTAATGTGCAAGGAGCGGTATTAAGTTCATTCAAAGGATCTCTGTATTGTGATCTTTGATATTATGGAATTCATGGGAAACTTGTGATAAATTCATAATTAGTAGTTGTGTCTTGCCTCAACCAAAGGACTTCCACAAGGTAAATATTGCTCTTGAGTTGCAATAGTTGATGCTATCAATGAGATACCAATCAAGAAAATGTTTATGTTAAAAGAGATGGCTGCACAAGGAAAGATAGGAAACAATGTTGAAGCTATCCACTCTAGAAATGAGAAAATAAACATTCATCATTTCTTTGACTGCCTTGGTTATCTTGCTAGGAGTGAAAATTTATATTAGTTCAAAATGCATTTGAATTTGTTATTGTTTATCTGTCGAGATGTGTATCAGAAGATTTTGAAAGATACTTGTTGATTTCCATATCTGATGTTTCACATAATTTTACTCAGCATTTGAAGCATTTGAAGAGAACTATTATTACCTTCACTTTATCTATAGGAAGCTATTTGTTCATTGACATTTAATCAATTTTCTACCATGCCAGTTCTCTTATATCTTTTGTTCAATGGAATTTTCTTTGATTATTCCAATGGGACACAGTTGAGCTTCCATCATAGGGACACACTCATGCATATTATTAAGCATTTCAAAACTGGTGAGACACTCTCTGAATCAATATACCCAAATCTTATAGATGCATGAATATTTAGAGCAACTTCACATAATTCTTAGTAGACCCGTTTGCAAGTATTGATCTAGAGTCACATTTAAAGTGAATATGGAGCTAGTTATTATAGCTACAATTAGGTGAAGGTATTATCTATGGATGCATCTTCAACCTTCGAAGAGGTGTAGAAATTGAATGTCGAGAGTCATCCAAGACTCTTCAGTTTCCTTTGTCGGTTTGTAATATTTCTTGATGAGAAACATGACTTTTGGTCTTCTATCTCGAAGTGCATATAAACTGATATGTTGCTCATTATAGGGGATCTTTTTGGGGGTTGCAAAAAAAAGCCTCTTTGAAGGCTATAGTTAATCTTATAGTTAATCTTTTTCTAGGAACAAGGGAGATATTGGGGGAGCAGTTTTATTTCTTTTTCAACACTGTTTGCTATAAAAAATAGTGGAGTCTGTGAATTCATATTTTGTATTGAAGAAATAATGAAAAACCTTTTTGAATCTTTGAATTTATCAATGTTTTATCTTATTGCAATGTCCTGTGTGTGCTTGTAATCTTTCTTCAATGCATATTATCTGCTATATCAAGTTGTGCAAGTGTTTATCTTTGAATATGTGAATTCAAGTTAATTCATCAATTGGAAGGGAATTTACTGCCTATTCTTTTCTTGTTTCTCATTTGTGGGTGTGGGAGATATGAACTATGTGTCATTCTTCCACTTCTACTTCATTATGAAATTAATCCATCGCATCTATTTCATGGTACAATAGAACTATCAGAAAGCTACAAGATAGTAGGATTAGGTCTCATTCTTACAATATTTAGTTGTCGCAGGATGTCCTTGGTCATTACATTTATTGTTGCTCCCAAATCAATCAGAGAATTTTTTATTTGTATCCCATTTATCAAATACTCCTACCATAGGACTCCCCAGATCATTATACTTGGGAACAATCACTTTCCCAAGCATGATGTCAGCAAGTTATCGAACCACATGAACTGTAGTGGGGTCTTTCTTCTTCCTGCCAGGCTTCTTAAGGCATGCTTCTTTGATTGCCTTGCCATATATGGGAACATTTTTTATGGCCTTAAATAGAGGTATCTAAACACATATATGCTTCAACTCATCTAGAATGTCAAAAGTTGTGTCCTCCTTTTCTTCCTTTTGTTCACGGTTTCCAACCTCTGAGTAAATGGCAGTTCAAGATTTTTAGGTGCATTAAGCTGAATGGGGACATTCAGATGATCCTCCTCGTCCACAAGAAGCTCAGTGATAATAGGTGTGGAATGAGTGGGAAAAGTAGTTCTTGAACACAAATAGATGCCACTTACACTCACATCATATGCAGGGAATTGATGTGGATCAACAGAGTATAGTGGTTGTTTTTGTGGTTTATTATTTGGGTTAGGTGTGGGTTGGGATGGTAGCTGAGTAGGTTTAGGTGCATTTGAACTTGAATTAGCAGGAGGCATTATAGCAGGTTGCTAGGTTTGAGAAGGTGGTTGCATGTAATTGGTTAACTGGTTTGGCCATTTATGTCCTCCCCTCCATTAAGATGTTTTTTGCGAGTTTCCTGGAGGTGCTTGCCAATTCCCCTAAGGTTGCTACCATTGGAGTGGAGAGTTTTGGTGATTGGGCCAAGAATTTGGAGGGTTACTCCAAGGATGTGCTGGATATCCTCCATAATGGGATGGATAAAGGGGCTTCCATTGATTACTAGATGAATAAGAATTTAAATATGGCCCAACAAAAGATAGTGGATCTCATGGAATACCCTGCTTTGGATCCCATGGTCTCCTTTTTGAAACATAGTATACTTGATCATATTCACTTTGGATTGGCTTACACTCGGGTGCCATCTACTTGATATCAATATTATCTATCATCTTGCATTTACAACCCTTCTTCTTTTATCTATAATGAGGGAAATATTCTGCCAACATTGTCTCTGCCTCCTCTTGTTTCTTCTTTGTCTGGAGTGAATCTAACAGAGTATCCAAATTTTTGATGATGTCCTGCTTGAAATTTTCTAGCAAGTGAATAATATCCATCCTTGAAATTGCACCGGTGCATGAATTACCCATAGAGGATTGGTAATCTCTTCCTTTCTTTGAGGCTACCCTAGAGTAGTTCTGACATATCTTCTTGATATCCTCCTAAGGAACTTGGGTGATATCTCCTTCTCCCATTAGGTCCAAGGCATCAACAAAACTATCATTAATTCCTCTCAAGAAAAGAACCTTTTGTGAGTCTTCATTAAGTGTATGGTGTGGAGATTTCTGTAAACAAAACATAAATCTTGAAATGAAATCCTCTAGGCTCTCATCTTCCTTTTGTTGCATCCTAAAAATTTCATGTCCTCTCATATCACTGCCCTTGCAATAATCTTTTTATTTCTCAAGGAACTTTGTCTTCATGTCCTCCCAAGTCTCCACAATATCTCTTCCTAAGCTCATAAACCATCTTAATGCAATTTTTTTCAAGATGGTAGGGAATAGCTTAAGCCTATGGGCATCTACGGGCATTATTGGTATAGTCATAACTTCTAGAGAGTCTATCAGACTCAAATAAGAATGTATCAGGATCTTCTATAACAAATCCATATAACTTAGGAAGAACTAAAGCAGGAATATCTTTGAGATTCTCCACTTCATTCTGATGAGCAATGGGGAAAGGAAAATTTGGTTGGTTAGCTTTTTTAGGTTTGTTTCCATTTGCATCACCCATGAACGCTTGATGAAATTTCAAAGCAAAGGATTCTTCAACTAGATTTTGATCTTCAAGGGAAACTTCAGAACTAGTCAGATCAGGAAATATATCAGCAAAGGGGTGTGGATCTTCTTCTTCTTGGTTTCTTGGTTGGTTCTAGTATTCAACTATCTAGAATAGATTAGGACTATTAGGAAAGAATCTCCAATGAGCATCTCTTCTTTCTCTATGCATACGGTATCAACTCACTATCAACCAGCTCACACAAAAAAATGGAAAAATAATAGGGAGGGTCATAACTCTTCTAACGAGGGGTATAATAAGAACAATCTTCCAAAAATTCTATAGCAAGAAAAAATATCAATGTCTCAAAAGAACTACCAAGTTTCACACCATCCCGGGCAATGGCACCAAAAGTTTTGGCCTCCTACAATGATTCAACAACTAAGCCTTTACGACTGTGATTCAAAGATTGCAAATCTAACCTAAATATCTATCTCAATCATCATGAAGGTGCATTTAAATTGTCAACCTAGGGATTTAAACTTGAAATGGGTCAGCACTGTATGTGCACTAGGAATCCAAAGTAGCCATATCTACAGCTAAGAAACACACAATGCTGGAAGTAAATTTCTTGAAAGGAAATAACATAAATGCTAAACATCCAAAAATAACTAGATCAAGTTGAAATACATGACAAAAATTAAAATATGAGCAACAAACAAGAAAATACCCTATCTGCTTTGATTGTAGGAATATTCACATAATAGAATTTTAGTGGCTATAGGAATATTCACTGCCAGATTCTTAACTATTTAGTGAACACAAAAATACTAACTAAGCTAAAGGATGGAATACTCACCAAGTGGGACCCCTTGGATAAGTTCTCCCTAAGACTAAGGTGAAATTAGATGCACAAACTTATAACTTCATTTGATTTATTGGAAAACATAAGTACAAATGAGTAACATGATTGTACTACTGAAAAACTCAAGAGTGTGATTACATCAATTAAACAATATTCTATTTGAGTAGTGAGAGAGCTCGAAAGAGAATTATATTCTTATTTATCCAACCACCTAGCAAGGAGGTCAACTCCAAAAAATGTGGAGGACGCCACATTAGGGAAAACATGAAAAAGAGCAACAACGGCTATGCATGCACATAACCTTTCAGGCACAATTTCCTTAACTCGAATGTGGAATAGTAGTAATGCCAACACATGCTCAGTAGAATTTAAGACCATTACAAGGTGGTTACAATCTGATGCATGAGGAATCTCCAACCGCTAGGAGTCTTATCTCTATTAAATGACCACCTTGTTGACCGATATGGCACATGACTAGCTGGAAAAATCTTCCTGAATTATAGGCCTCAAATTATTTGCATGACAACATTAGTGTGCAAAACAAATACATATCCATAATCATCTTAAAGTGAAATTTATTAACCACATGAAAAATTAATACAAACAATCCACAAAGCATTTCAATATCATTTGAAAGCTTATGAAAATAAATTCATGTCCAAGGTCTATGGTTTCAAGAAAATATTATGAAAGATCAACTTTCAAGCATCAAAGTCGTATGCTACTGCAGGAAATGGAAAACAACCCTATCAATAATTAGACCATAAACTAGAATCATCCTCCTCCTCATGATGCTGAAATCATTGGAGAAGATGATGCTAGCATGAATGACTTCATAAATGATTTCCTTAACAACCTTGAGAATAATGCATCCTTCTATCCTTCCATGAAACAACCAACACCTATTGAGATGTTTGGTCTTTTACATCCCGAGATTGAGTCACAAGCTAAGCCTAAGTTCCCTACAATAGGTGAACCTATTTACTCTAGTCAAACAAAGATTCAACCATTCTATGTTAAAAAGATAAAAAATACTCCTATCAATCTAGAAGAGACATATGGAAAAGGATTCACAATTTTAAGTAAACAAGGATGTGATACAACAAGTGAACATAAAATTCAGCAACTCCTAGAGAAAATACCAACCTAAGATACTAAAGGATTAGGATATCAAGATCCTCTTCTTGAAATAATTTTCCTCCTTCATAAAGAACAACCAATGCCTTGTAACAATGAAAAAAAATATAAGGTCATTTCAGGTCCTCCTGTTTTATATCCACCTAGAGAAGTTGGTGAATATAGCAAGCAACGAAGGCCTTACAAAATAAATAGAAAAAAATTCCATTGTCTACCATCTGCCACTAAAAGAACTTTACAAATACTTCTAAACCAAGGACTTATAACATTACCACCCATGAGACAAAATCCAAAACTATACCCTAAAGATGCAAATTTTCCACATTGTAGATACAAAAGAATTATTGGACATAGTACTAATGACTGTCGTGATTTAAAACATATATTTACAAAGTTTTATATCATAGAAATAGTTCCTTAAAGCATGCATTCCACTCCTTTCCATGTAATAGTTATAGGGTCTTAAACATTCTCACTATTACATGCTATACATTTATGGAAAATAATTTTCTTTGATTCAAGGAGCTCATTCTCATCACTTATTTCAATCCATCCTTGTCTTGCACTTAGTGTGGGCATGGGTTGGTTAGCCCTGTCCTAGTTTTGGTACACTTTGTTTCCCTCTGGCTATTTTTCTACCTTTTGTCTATACAAATCAATATTGGGATGTAGATGACCTACTTTAGCCTGAATCGCATGTGCCTTACTAGTATTTTTCATTCTTCATGTTTATTTATGTGATTGCATGTGCATAATGTGATCCTCCGTGATGCTATGTTTGTTGTATATCTCTCTCTTTTTGTGCATTCCTCTATATGTACCTAATTTCTTCTCTATGTCGTAAGCATTTTCATTTGTCTTGTGTTTTCATTTTAGGGATAACATGAGGTGTCGATACATTTAGGTCTCTTCCATGTTGACCAAAAATATTTCTTTTATATTTTTCATTTGTCTTGTGTTTTCCTTTTGGGGATGACGTAAGGTGTCAAGACATTTAGGTATCTTTCTTGTTGACCTGAAAGGATTTTCTTCTTTTTTTCACTCTTTTTGTGTCAACCTGAAAGGATTTTCTTCTTTTTTTCACTCTTTTTGTGTCATTCTTCTAGTTCTATGAGTATTTGGGGAATGATGACGATTATGAGCTCTTAAAACAAAATTGTAGTAAAGACATACTCACCTTGAATCCATAGATCCCTTATGTATTTTTGGGAGCAAACCTTTCTTCCTATTTCATGTTGTATTTTTATTTTAGAAACATATGACTTGGAATAGGGTTTTTAGAGGAAAGCTCACATGTATTAGGGAAAAAAATTGGCTACTCTACAGAAATTTCTCATGGTAATGGTGTTAGAAACCACTTTAAAGTGGGGGCATACATCGATGACATCTTTCGGTATATTTCATGGCATGATTTTATTTTTTTCTTGTGACGTGCCCTTTTCTTGGTGGTGTCATTGGTTTTGATGTCCTCCAAGAGTGCGATATTTCTAAGCATATGATCTCCCTTCATGGCATGATGCAAAGAGAGAGACATCCCATAAGTGGTGATGTAATATTCTTTGTGTGTCCTCTCTTGGAGACATTAGGCACAATTTTCCCTAAGAAGAAGATCTTACATGAACAAAGAAAAAATAGTTTTAATAAAAACTTACAGACATGACATTCAAAAGAATACAGAAGAATTACATTGTGGTGCCTTATCAAAGTTGTCAAGAAGATAACTTTGGTATGGTATGGGAGGCTAATACAATTCTCTCATTTTACACCTCATTGGGATAACTCACCTAGTGGATAGACTAAGGTTCCACTACCCTAGAGTGAGCACAAACAATTGGGATAACTCACCTAGTGGACAGACCGAGGTCCCACTACCCCAAAGTGAGCACATTGGGATAACTCACCTACTGGATAGACTAAGGTTCCACTAGCCCAAAGTGAGCAATGTATGTTACCGACAAATAACCCCTTTCCACATCATGTTGGAACAATTGTGCATGATCATTTTTTTTCTTCATTTCTTGGCCTTTGATAGGGTATGACTATGTACCTTTGTTATTTCTACATACTTATGTGTCTTGAATATCTACTTTAGTGTGATTTTGTCATGGGGGAAAAATATCACTAAAGTGGGGGAAAAAATTTAGTGTAGAATAAAGTAACCCTTTTTCACACTTAATTTGAGAATAATTGATTTAAAATTAACTTAATAATGCCTTGATTTGGTGTTGTAATGTATTGTACACATTCACATTGAATCTAGGGCCCTTTATAATAAAATGGACTTAAATTGTACCTTATTTGGGGTGTTATAAAGTGTTGTATTACACTTTCACACTTATCTAGGGTTTTATTAATTAATTGTGGTTAATTGAGCTTAATTGGCCCCTTTAATTCAAATTCAATCTCTCTTAACTATATCTTCCAAATATCTATCCCAACACCCAATAATGATATTGCATGGCATTAAATTTGCAAAATTTAAGGTCCTAGAAAATGGTGTTAGGACCCATTTTCCTTTAGTGTTGAATGAGTCATCTCCACATAGGATACCCCTTTGTTTGCATATTTGACATGGGTTTTTGGTGTTATTTCATCCCCAAAATCATGGTCCTAGAAAGTTGTTCTATGACCCATTTGCCTTTAATGGTGAATGGGTCCTCCTCACATAGGACACCCCTTTTTGAAATTAATTATGTTGGGATCCTAATGATTTTTAATCCTAGATCTGATGTTGGCTTGAATTATTTGAATTTCAGGGTTAATCTCTAGATTTAGTATAAATATGGGGTTAATTCACATATTTTTATCATAATAAATCTACCAATTTTATGTGACTTCATGAGATCAATATCAAGAGAATTATAGAGCATTTCAAGGGCATTCAAAGACAAATTATCAAGAGTTTATTGTAGAAATTCAAGGTCATTTCATCATGTTGAAGGCATAGTGCATTCAAGCATGCATTGTTGAGATAATATTGTTGATGTAGCATTGAGGATCTACATGCAAGAATTATTTCCAATCTAATTCAAGATCAAGATCTACATTATTATGGAAACTTCATGTTAGTTTGCAGATTTACATTCTAAGATAACTTCCAAGGTATCAACATTGCATATTTCATGTTCATGCTTCAATTTTATTATTTCATCATTTGGTTTAATTACCTACAAGGGGTTTGAATTAGGAAAATCCCTATTCACTAACAATCAACAAGTTTTTCTCATCTTCAATGTGTGTTTGTAGGTTCATAGGTCAAAGATCAAGTGGAGAACAAGTTTGAATCAAAATTGTCAAAGTTGGCATTCATATTGCAAGAACACGGAAAAAAGGCTACATAATTTGTTACAAGTTTTTGGGAGTTGATAATTGAGGATTTGAGAGTGTAGGCATCAAAGAACATAACCTAGATCTCAGTTTCAGAAACCCTAATTGGAACCCATTCACCAGTAAAGGAGAATGAGTCCTTTATGACCTAAAAATAGACTTCTTACAACAAGGTGCGCATTATTCTAGCCCCTTAAAACTTGCCTTTTTATTTCTATAATAGTTAGGATTAGTTTTTGATTGTTGTTTGCATCATATATTGCATATAATTACATGTTTAATGGTGAAAAATTGTGTTCTATAATTTTGATCAATTAATCTTGATAAAACCCCCCTTTTTCCCATTAAACAAGATGTCCCACAAGGTATGTAGGAGGTCTAGTAATTAGTGAGGATCTAACAGACACTTGTGCATTCATAACTTCAGTGGTTTTGGTTTGAGGTATTTCGAATGAAGGGGAGTCTAGTGTCATATTTTCACCATCACCTAAGAAAATCATATCACTATTGTTAATGTTGTCATTTTCTTGCACCATGATATCCTCCTTAGGAGGAGAGTTTTTAAGAGAACTGCAAACTATATGTTTATGACATTCAAAGGTGGGTTCTTCGAAAATGACTTCATCTCAAGTAAGGGAGTTATCGATGGTGTTATTGTCTTGATCACTGGTGGCATTCTCTTGTTCAATAATGTTTTTCCTAGGGGAAGAGAGGCAACTAAGATTCTCATTACTTTTATTGATTGGGTTTTCTGACATCAAAATATCTTCTTCACAACTAGGAGAGATACTAGGAGAAGAACAAATGTGATTGTCATGATTGTCCATAATTTCATTCCTTTGTCCCATAATGTCTTCCAAAATAAGATAGGTAGGGGAAGAAACATAAAGAGGGTTGTCATAGATCTTAAATACTTTATTATATAGTACCAACATATCCTCATCATTTACAATTTCATCCTCATTCACTAAAACATTATCACAAGAGGAGAAGATGTTGGGAGATGAATGTAGATGAATGTAGACTAGTTGAAGTGGTATATAGGTAGGTTTCAATGGTTTCTTGTTGTGTTATGTGATAATCATGATGACCTATGGTTGTGTCCTCTTGTTTAGTAATGTCTTTCCCAATAAGAGAGGTTGGAAGAGAAAAACAACTAGGGTTCTCAAAACTCTCATCGATTGGTTCTTCTAACATCGAAATAATTTCTTCACAACTAGGAGAGATATTAGGGGAAGAAAAAATATGATTTTTATGATTACCCAAGATTGTATTCTCTTTCACTAGACTAATCTCACTTATAGGAGGGATACTAGGAGATGGATCAATGATGAATAAAAAGAGAGGAGAGAGGACATCATATTCATATGCATATAACAAAAATTTCTTATAGTACTCAACAAGATCTAAAAATAGAACATGAAGTATGATAACCATAGATTTTTGCAATGAAAACATGATGAAATTATTGTATTACAAATTTGAAATGTAACATTGATAGATCAAACATGCAAAAGGAGAATGTGATTTTCTGATTTAGAACATGATAACTGATTGATTATGCTATGTAATAATCAGAAAATGAAATGTTGTAAATACCATTTTGAATTTTAATAATGCACTCAATGAAGTAGATTAAGCTAAATGTAATGAATTTAACGAAACAAAAAATCAAGAAACTGAAACAAAAATGTAGCAAAAGAAAACATAAGCCTAAAATAGAGATTTCAAATTCTAGAAAATTCAGATCAATAGCTGATCAGAGACTCATTCACGTTTAGCAGCGAATGGGTCTTGGATGATGATTTTGGAAATTTTTTTACTGATTTTAAAATGTTTTTTAATTAGTTTCAGATGCCAAAAGATGCATTTCAGATTAGATCAAGGACTCATTCTCTAGTAGGGGCGAATGGGTCCCAGATCAGGGATTTAAAAAGGTAAAAACTACAATTTTTAAATTGTTTTATGTGTTTTTTGTGCCCAGTTTCAAATTGTAACTCTTGTGACTGAAATTTCTATAATTTTATGACCTAATGCAAGTGAAATGAAGGGTAAATGATGACCTATATAACACTTTTTTGAAATGATTTATTTTTTTTAATTTTCAAAATGCAAAGTTATGTGATCTAAATGTTATAAAAAATGATTTAGTTTCTTTTGTATTTTTCAGATTTAGAGAATGCAAAATAATAAAATTCTAAGCCCTAGATGAGATGAAATTTTTAATGAAGAGTAGAAAACCCTAAATGTGATCTAATTCAATGCAAATGAATGAAAATGAATGCAATATCTAACATAGGATGCAAGGAAAGACTCCAAAATAATTAAAAGTACAATATTTAATAAGTCAAGTTCACCATTGTGTTTCAAAGAAAAATAGGGTTTACATCAAAATGAGTTTATCAAGATGATGAACCACTAATTATCCTCATAAAACATGAAATTATGTGTATGATATGATGCAAATAACAATCATAAATCAATCCTAACTATTATAGAAACAATGAGGGAAGTTTTGAGAGGCTAGAATTGTGTGTACCTTGTTGCAAGAAGGTTATTCTTTGGTCATAGAGGGGTCATTCGCCTTTACTAGTGAATGGGTCCTTGTTAGGGTTTTTGAAAACTAAGATTTGGATTTTGTTCTTTAAGATTCACACTCTCAACTCCTCAATGATCAGCTCCCAAAAACCCAAAACAAATTTTGTAGCCTTGTTTTCATGTTCTTCCAATATGGATGACAAGTTTGCAAGTTGATAACTTTGACAATTTTTCTTCAAACTTGTTCTCCACTTGATCTTCAACCTAGAAACCTATAAAAATAAAATTCAAGAGGCGAAACATTATTGATTATTAGAGGATAGGGGTTTTCCTTAGTCAAACCCCTTTTAGGTAATTAAACCTTATGATGAAATAATGAAATGGAAGCATGAAACATGAAATATGAAATGATGATACCTTGGAAGTTATCTTGGAATGTAAATCTACAAACTAACATGAATTGGCCATGTAGAATGTAGATCTTGATCTTGAATTAAATGTGAAAAAATTATTTGCCAATGGATCTTCAATGCTACATCAACAACATTATCTCAACCACATGCTTTATGCACTATGCCTTTGATATGATGATATAATCTTCAATTTCTGCAATAAACTCTTGATAATATTCCTTTTGAGTTCCTTTTAAATTTATCTTTAGGTGATCTATAATTCTCTTGTGAAGTATTAGGATGCTCTCTTTAAAATCTTAGATTGCTTTGTTGAAACTATGTGAATTAACCTTATATTTATTCTAAATCTAAAGATTAACCTCAAAATTCAAATAATCCAAGGCAAAATCATATCTAGGATTGAAAATCATTAAAATCCCACCACAAAGAAATTCAAAAAGTGGTGTCCTAAGTGAGGAGGACCCATTCACTACCTTGGATGAATGGGTCCTAGCACAATTCTTAGGACCAAGCTTCAGGGGGATGAAATAACATCAAAAAACCATTTCAAATATGCAAAGAAATGGGTGTCCTTTGTTAAGAGGACCCATTTTCCAATAAAGGAAAATATGTCCTAACATAGATTTCTAGGACTCCAATTTTTCCAATGTAAGTGTCATGAAATATCATCAATGGGTATCAAGATAGATCCTTGAAAAATGCAACTAATAAGTCTTAGATTCGGATTAAAGGGACAATTAATCTCAATTAATTAATGTAACCCTATATTTGTGTGGAAGTGTAAGAGAACACTTTACAACACCCTAAATAAAGTACAATTTAACTATATTTTATTAAAAAGGGCCCTAGATTCAATATGAATGTGTAAAATACATTACAACACTAAATGAAGGCATTATTAGGTTAATTTATTGTTAATTATTTCCAATTGCAAGAAAAAGGGATACATTTTTCATTAATAAACTTGGCCTTGAAATTTTGCATATTTTCTTGCTTGACCTTATCATCCCATTCATAAATGCTCTTCAACTTCTCCTAGACCTCTTTAGTAGGTTTTCAACTTATCACCTTCACAAGTTCTAAATTTGAAAGCCCATTGAAAATAGTATTCCTTTCTTTTAAATTATTCTCATACTCATTGATCTTATCTTCACTTGTTAGAGGAATATTAGGCATAGTATATCCATTTTTGACTAATTTCCATATGCCAAAACCTAATGCAGTGAGAAAGGCTTTCATCCTCCCTTTCTAAAAGGCATAATTTTTTCTATCAAATATGGGAGCTTTAACACCATTCCTATGCACCATGCGGATCTATTTCAAGTGGTTAAGATTTATCCAAGGAACCTATGCTTTGACACCAATTTTTATACGCACAAGACAATTGATTCACCCCTCCTCTCAATTGTCCTATGTGTCAAACACCCTCATGATGTTAAAATTCTATGCATTCCCTAAGGCGTGATTTATAAAACAATCAATGGATTTGTGATAAGGAAATTTTTTAATTCATGTGCTTGAGCATCCTTTTAATATGGCTACCTAGCATAAAAAAAATTCTTGGTAGTAGAGCTATGTGTTTCATTAGACACCTAGCATAACACAAATTAATAGCTTTGTGAGACTTATCATATTGCATGGACACCTAGCATAACACAAATCACTATCTAGTAGATCTATGTAGCTCAAGAGTGGATTAGTATAGCACATATTATTGGTCCCCATGAGAGCACTACCTTTTCTAACATCATATTTTAGAGACGACATTTGGTATTTAAGAAAATTTTAACATTGAGGTCTCTTTTCCTTTTTGACTCAAATAGTTTTAGTACTAACCTTGTGTTTTTATTTTGTGATTGTTATATGTTCACCTTATGATTATTATGTGTCTTGTCTATGTTTACATTATGTTTGTACTATATATTATTTTTATTTTTTATGTTTAAATTATGTTATGTTATGCGTCTTCATCATGTATGTCTCATATTTTTCTTGTTGCATTGCACCTCATGCATATGTGTTTTTCCTTATAGTGTCTTGCCATAGGAGTTTGACTCTAGGGTCTAGGTGCATCCCCTAGATTTGATGTCATTCTATCTCTTCAATGTTTGGATAATTGAACCCTTCTTGTCTTATCAATACTTTAGTGTGAGCCTAAGCATAAGTCCATACTCTCACTAAATTAGGGGATAAATGTAGTATCAAAAAATTTCACTCTTAATTTAATTTCACACTAGCTTTAGCTCCCCCATATGTGCTTAGACCTAATTATGCATTTACTTTGATCATTTTATAAATATATTTAAAAAATTAAAACATGGGATTGAAAATAAATATTTAATACTTCATATCAATTTTCACGGCTCCAAAAAGGATGGGTCTATAATAGGGCATCCAACACCCTTGTCTAGTCCTTTTTGGCTAAAATTTAAATATGTAGACCTATCAATATTTTATTATTTGAAAATTTTAATTTATTTGTCAACTACATGTATTTTATTTTTGGAAAATTACAATAATTGCATATAAATACAAATAATTTTCACCATTTTAATCTTGACATGTTTGAGAAAGCAATTAAAATTATTATTGATCAATCAAGATCAGTCAAGAGTAGAATTAGCATAATTACAAAATTTATTTTATTCAAGAATCCTATTAGTAATGCATCATGTTTTTATGTAAGTTTGTTCATGTTACATATTTATTTGTTTTTTGAGGGTATGTGCAGGATCATGATGGGCCAAAAAGTGGTAATGAGAAAAAAATCATATTTTGGATCGACTCAAAAATGCAAAAATGATGAGTTGACTTTTCTAGGTTCGGGTGTTAGTACATTTAGCCGAACCAAAGCCCAAACCTAGTTTCTACAAATAAGATATCCAATCCAAATCAGATATTTGATTTGTGGAAACACTATATAAAAAACAACTAACTCTTATAACTGCATTTCTCGCAATTTGCACACAAGCACACAAGGAAAAGCAAAAATCTGATATCCACTTCTATTAGATATCTGATTTCAAAGGTAAGTATTTGGTTTTTTAAATGTTGTTATCAATTTTTCAAGTAGATTCTCTTAATTTGAAGTAGTTTTTATGAATTTTTTAATCAAAAACAGGGTTTTCTATTGATTTTAATGAAAAACTAGAGTTTACATTGAATTTTTATTAAAAACTAATTTTTCTAAATGGATTTTGATCAAAAAATAGTGTTGTTGATGTATTTTTATCAAAAAATAGAGTTTTCTATGGATTTATGTGAAAAAGTAGGGTTTTTTTTAATTTATTTATTAAAAACTATGATTTTTTTACAATAATTTCATTTATATTGTGTAATTTCAATTAGATTAATTAGTTTTTAATTTTAATCAAGTATTATGGCTGAGAATGAAAATCCACAAATGCCAAATGCTCCACCACCTCCGTAGCCAAATGCTCCACCACCTCTGTAGCCACCAATTGAAGACTTAATTGGTGAAAAATTGGGGCAATTGAAGGACATTTGTGAAGTTTATAAGACAATTCCTTGATTGAGAGATATGACAAATGCATTGAAGGAAATAATAAAAAAATATAGAAACCCTTTCCACCCAACATAATTCCTTTCATTCGTGATGAGAAGACATGAGGGAATATTATGGATGTGGATTGTCTTACGATGATGTGAAAGATCTCCAAATAACCATAGCCCAAATAGCCTCTTTATTCATTGTTCCCCACACTGCTTTTCCAGTGAAAGTTAATACAAAAAAAACTTTTTATAAAATGGTGCATGCATAGGGACATTGTAGCTAACTTTTGGGATCATTGATATATGGTTTTTGATAAACCATTGAACAATAATTCTGATATACCATTTTACTTTATTAAGAAATTATATGTTGAGTTTGTGTTAGGGCATCATGTCAATTACTTTGACATTAAACCCTTCCAGGGCGTTGGTGTAGGTATGCGCTAAGATAGACCAGGAGCAGTGAGGGTAGTCTTGCACCCAAATGTTCCCCTTCCTCCCCTTCCTCCCCTTCCTTCGCCACCTCCAATATATCATCTAGAGATTATCCAGGATGCAACCACAAAACATATTCAGGCTATTCACTCTTTGAGTGGTCATTTGATTTTACATGCTTCTATAGTAGCTCAGCCACATTTTGGTGATGTTGGCAAAGGCTCAAGTGTTGTTGCATCATCCTCCTCAGGTCCACATATTTGTGTGCCACATACTTGCACTATGTGCTGCCAGATATGCTTGGGTCCTCTTATATAGCCCATTGAACATCCCTTGGACACTTCTGATTATGACCTCCATGATTTGGACATTATAGATCAGTCGCAGGGGAGTGGAGCACACCCTATAGAGTCCTCTCCTGCTAGAGAGGGGGATGCTGGAATAGTGACACAGGCAAAATTTAAGTTATAATTTCATAACTTGCATTTGTTTTTAAATGAATATTAATAAGAGATAGTATCAAGTACTAATGTTTATTTACATGGTCTATTTAATACTTGATGTCTGAGGAGGAGCTCACACGGGTGACTGATAGCACCCTTAGGGCCATTTCATTTGTCTTGGACACACACATAGTATATATTTTCACACTCACTCATTTACATTTTATATTATATAATTTCTTGTCATTTGAATTTTCATTAATGAAATTATATAATAACTTATATGCTTATCTTATTTTCCTCTTATAGGAAATACTTAATGTGAGTGAGGTGCAACCTCGTCCAGACTATGGAGCCAAAAATTTAGATAAGGGGGAGGTAATTGAACTCAAATTGGATTGAATTAAGATATTTAGGATCTTATATTGATTATACATACATCGAAATAGATTGGTAGTTTCATATGTACTTGTCAATTTTATGTACAGGCAATTATGAGCTATATAGATTTGTTGACAAGTGACACACTGCCTAAAGGAGTAGGTATTGGAACACCTCAAGGAGTAGGTGTTGAAACACCTCAAGGAGGAGGTGTCAAAACACCTGAAGGAGATAAAGAAAAAGATCAACCTATAGACATGGAAAATGTACAATTTCAGTTTGACAAACTTATTAACAACATTCCTTTCTGAATCATACTCTCAAATTTTCATCATATTCTACCTCTTAATTTAGTGAGTCATGAGTCATTTAATTAAGTCTTTCTCCTCCAGTGATTAAATTAATCAATTTAATCTAATTAACCTAACATTTATGTTTAATGAAATAATTCATTTTATTTGATTAAATTCTCTAAAGTCCTCTAATTAAATTAAATAAATTAAACCCTTATTTGATTTAATCTAACATATTCCTCCTTGTTTAAATAAATCAAAACCATTTATTAACTCTTCTCAATTTGATTTAAATCAATTTCATAAATTTAAGTCTAAATTGTCACATCATCTAATTCTTCATTTAATTAATCAAACCCTTGATTAAGTTAATCCTTCTCATTAAAATCCTCTAGAGAATGCAAGTTGCACAGTAAATCAATTACTTTGATTTATTTAATTCTCCATTTTTTCTCACATAACATCAAAAGGGAATATTCCTTTGTTTGAATTCAAAAATTCCAAGTAGACTTGTACATCCAACAAGACATTCACTCCTCTTACATGTCCTTGTGCATTGAGCCAAGTGGCATTTATTTCATTCTTTTTTCCCTCTCACATGTCATTTCTCAAATTTGAAATTCCACCTAATAGCATTTATCATGCACATTGACCAAAATGTGCTCATTCCTCAACCATTCACATCTTGACAAGTGGCACTTGGCCATTGGATTTTGAGTGATCCCACATGGCTCTATTTCATTCTCTCTTCCATTTTGGAAATCTATAAATTGGAGACTCCTCTCCTCATTCAAAGGACACAACTTTGAGTAAACTTACTATACTCAAATTCACCTTCACTTCATAGATTTCAAGCAAAGTTATTCTCTTCATTTGAGAATTAATCTTACTCATAACATCATTTAGCTTGTTCAAGGATTGGGAAAGGGCTACTTACTACACAACATAGTGGCACCAATCCACTATGAGATAGAGTTTAATTATATTTATTATATGCTTTTGTTTAACCTGTTTTCTACTCATTAGTTGCATATTTAGATATGATTAAACATTTCATAGGGATGTCTAAGTCTGCTGGTTTTAACTAACTTTCATGCTAACAACGTGAAATTATTTTTTTCCATATCTTGCAGGTTTTTAGCATCCACACAACCTGAAGAGGTATGTGTTTATTTTATTGTGTTTGGTAAATATGTTCCTATTACCAATAATCATATGCTAACTTGGATCAATTTTATGTTTTTGTTCACATATATAGATTGGCATTTCAAATGTTCATTTTTTATATTCTAGGACTCTTGGCCCTTTGAAGAGACGTATATTTCAGGTAATCAAGAATTTAATTTTAGAGTTCAATTAAAATTCAATGTATATTGATTTTGATGTTAATTATTTGATTTTAAATTATATAGTATAACTACTCTCAATTGTGGTTTGAATTTTTCTTGTGAAGCTACCTTCAGAGCCAACGAGTGCTTCAAAGAGGCTCCATTTTGATGATCCACCAGTAGTTTAGGATGAGATAGAAATTTTGGCATGTAAATTTTGAATACATATTGACATGGCATATGCCACATTTTGTAAAACTTTATTTGAGTTGGCATCAATGCCATTTTTGTATATGGACATACACTTGATTATTGGATAATTTGATATATAGAAGTTGATAATCAAAATTTAATTTGTTCCTCATGTGCACGATTAAACTCTTTGAAAATTTTATCTCAAGCAATGGTTAAATATCAATGTACAATATCATAAAAAAGAATGATTATATTATGTAGTTTGTATTTATATCGTTGATTACATTGCATTACACATATTTCAAACTCAAATCATTACTTCACATTTGATAAATAACAACTAGATGTTCATAGATGAAAAAATTTCAATTATAATATAGTTTTTACAAAGTCAACCTAAGCATTTATGCAATTACTTCACATTGCATAAGTAAAAACTATGAGTAGTTATCAATTGCATTTGTTTGTCATTGAATTCTATGAGACCGCATTTCTTTGAAGTTTTTTTTCAAATAGTCCACTGCCTTGTCTATTCTACCATATTTTTCATACATGATAGCAATCACATTAAGTTGTAATAAATTAAATGATAGCCTATGGCTATTTAATTTATACTCATTTTATTTAAATGGATGAGGTTGACCTTCCTTGATATTATTTTGTAATTTATTATTTTCAAGAGAGGTTGACCTCCTTGAAGAGTCACCTTATTTTGTATAAATACAAGGTGATTTTTGTTCATTTCCTCAATCAAGTTCATTCAACATAATTCGCATTCCAAGTAGAAGTTCACACTTGAGCAACAACACTTCATCTTGCAGCAGCAGACCGATTTCAAGGAGAAGCATATTCGATTGTATCTTTGCATCTAGGAGAGGTGCTATTATTCATTGCATCAAATTTAGCCATGAGCTGGGCCTAAGTTATAAGAATATTTATTATTTTGTTTATTTTCTTATGTGTTGCATTTTTTGAGTGCTTCCAGTTGTATTATCTGATCATTAAAACACTAACATGGTATTAGAGCGGGTTTGAAAAAGATCGTGTTGGGACCAGTTATTGTAGTGATACCTCTATTCCTTTTTTTTTTTGTCTATCTCTATCTTATTCAAGATGGTGAATGGTCTTAAAATTGAGGATAGACTCAAAGAAGCATCAAACTTCACTTCATGGAGATTCATAATTATGCTCACTTTGGAGAAAAAAAATTGGTTGAGTGTGGAGAGAAAAGTTTTTGAACCTATAGATGAGGAAGAGAAAGTTCAATGGAGGAAGAAATATATCAAGGCGAAGAAGATGTTAGTTGATTCCATGAAGGATCATATTGTTCCTATCATCTCTAAGTTGAAGAATATGAGAGAAATGCTTAAGAATTTGGAGGAGATGTATGATATCAACAACACAAGTCGTGCTCTAGCCTTGAAGCAACAAATTCATCATGTTAAGATGGCGGAAGGAGAATTTTTCATCACCTACTTCATGAATATTTCCGAATTGAGAGATCAACTCTCTACCATTGGTCATAGTGTTGATGAAAAATATTTGACCATGTTGGCTCTTAATGGTCTTCCTTCATCTTAGGAGTCTTACATTCAAGGAATCATATTTTATTGAAGTCAATCAACTTGGATTTTCTTGAAGTTAGTCAACTTGGATTTAACATTGGTAGCTCTGCAAACCTCTTTAGAATAGAGTGATCTGAAGAGGACATTTCTAAATCTCTACAAAGGTGTAAAGTTGCAAAGTGGTGCAAATTTCATTCTTGAACTCATACAACCAAATAGATTGTTCCAACATGTCTGGATGGGTACGTTTACACTAGGTATGGTCCTTTTTTGCACCCAAATACGCCGAATCACTCTGAGTTGCATTGGACCTGTGATTTCCCTTAAGAGTCCAAAGTGCTAAAAGGAAGCAATATTTGATGAATTATTCCTCAAAAAATGTGATTCTTATAGACTCTTCATCTGATGATATGGGATTGTGTTAGGACCATATACAGTAAACTTTCTCTATTTTTTCTATCTTGAAGGCGTTTTCCCGTGGTGATGAGTTTTCAGCTGAGGGAAAAGTTGCCAGATGCAAGCAGTGTAAAGTTGTAAAGTGGTGCAAATTTCATTCTCAAACTCGTACAACCAAACAGACTATTCCAACAGATCTGAATGGGTACGTTTACTCTAGGTATGGTCCTCTTTTGGACCCAAATATGCCGAATCACTCTCAACTACATTGGACCAACGATTTCCCTTAAGAGTCCAAACTGCTAAAAGATACCAATCTTTTGATAGACTATTCCTCAGAAACCATGATACTTAAAAAATATTTTTCTGATGATATGGGATTGTGTTGGGACCATCTACAATAACCTCTCTCAATTTTTGCTATCTTGAAGACATTTTCCCATGGTGATGAGTTTTCAGTTGAGGGAAAAGTTGCCAGATGTAAGCAGTGTAAAGTTGCAAAGTGGTGCAACTTTCATTCTCAAAATTGTACAAACAAACATACTGTTCCAACACGTCCATATGGGAATGTGTATTCTAGGTATGGTCCTCTTTTGCACCCAAATACGTCAAATCACTTCAAGCTGCATTGGACCAACGATTTCCCTTAAAAGTCCAAAGTGCTAAAAGGAAGCAATATTTGACGGACTATTCCTCGGAAAACATGATCTTTAAAAAATATTCTTTTGAGGATATGGAATCATGTTGGGACCATATACAATAATCTCTCTCATTTTTCTCTATCTCGAAGGCATTTTCCTGTGGTGATGAGTTTTTAGTTGAGGGAAAAGTTGCCAAATGCAAGCAATGTAAAGTTGCAAAGTGGTGCAACTTTCATTCTCAAACTCGTACGACAAAACATAATGTTCCAACACATCTGGGTAGGTACATTTACACTAGGTATGGTCCTCTTTTGCACCCAAATACACCGAATCACTCTGAGGTACATTGGACTGACGATTTCCTTTAAGAGTCCAAAGTGCTAAAAGGCAAAAATCTTTGACAAAATATTCCTCAAAAACCATGATTCTTAAAGACTCTTCATCTGAGGATATGAGATTGTTTTGGGACCATCTACAATAACCTCTCTCATTTTTTCTATCTCAAAGGTGTTTTCCTGTGGTGATGAGTTTTTAGTTGAGGGAAAAGTTGCCAGATGCAATCAGTGTAAAGTTGCAAAGTAATGCAACTTTCATACTCAAACTCATATGACCAAATAGACTATTCGAACACGTCTAGATGGGTACATTTATGCTAGCTATGGTCCTCTTTTGCACTCAAATACATCGAATCACTTTGAGTTGCATTGGACCGGCGATTTCCCTTAAAAGTTCAAAGTGCTAAAAGGCAAAAATATTTGATGGAATATTCCTCAAAAATTGTGATGCTTATAGAATCTTCATCTGATGATATGGAATTGTGTTGGGACCATCTACAATAACCTCTCTCAATTTTTTCTATCTCGAAGGCGTTTTCCTGTGGTGATGAGTTTTCAGTTGAGGGAAAAGTTGCCAGATGCAAGTAGTGTAAAGTTGCAAAGTGGTGCAATTTTCATACTCAAACTCGTACAACCAAAGGGACTATTCCAACACATCGGATGGGTATGTTTACACTAGGTATGGTCCTCTTTTGCACTCAAATACACTGAATCACTTTGAGCTGCATTGGACCGATGATTTCCCTTAAGAGTCCAAAGTACTAAAAGGCAACAATCTTTGACGAAAAATTCCTTGGAAACCATGATTCTGATAGACTCTTCATCTGATGATATGGGATTGTGTTGGGAAAATCTACAATAAGCTCTCATGGTTTTTTCTATCTTGAAGGTATTTTCCCATGGTGATGATTTTTCAGTTGAGGAAAAAGTTGCCAAATGCAAAAGGTGTAAAGTTGCAAAGTGGTGCAACTTTCATTCTCAAACTCATTCAACCAAAAAAACTATTCCAAAATGTCTGGATGGGTACGTTTACTCCAAGTATGGTCCTCTTTTGCACCCAAATATGCAAAATCACTTCGAGCTGCATTGGACTAACGATTTCCCTTAAGAGTCCAAAGTGCTAATGTCAATGAAATGTGGGGGAAAAAATATTTAAGGTTGGATAAAGATTATACAAGTCTTAGCTCTTGCATCAGAAAAATCTTACCCGATCAACTGTAATCAATTACATGGGAAATGAAATTCACATAAACTTTTTACATTTTTGTTTTTCGAAAAAGTGGTAAGCCACTGTAATTTGTTATATATAAATAGGATATATTACAAAACTTGGTTCAAATGAGCATACTAATAGGAAAGAACCAGGAAGAAAACCTTCGGTTGTAGCTCAATTAAGTACAAAAATATTTTTACATTTTAAACATACCATTTAAACAATGCCAGACATTGAACCATATTTCAAAAAACATCACTGGATATAGATTATACCTATACACAGTTATGACCTTTTTACATTGTTTCACATTTCAAAATTTTCCTATTTGAGGCATTCAAGGCACAGCCTTCCACAAGATTAGTATGTTGGAATTTTGGAATGACAAGCACCTGTACAAACCATCAAGGTAGCAGTTAAACTACATACAATAGAAAATATGCTTAGAATAACCAATCTATATTATTGTAATTTGTCACATACCTCTTCGAAAGGATCAGAGCTACCTATTGTTGCAATAGGTCCATGATCAATCATGCCAAGAATATCACAAAAAAATTCAAATGATAAATCTATATTGTCACAAAAAAAAAGATGCTTAGAATAATAAATCTATATTAATCTAAACAACTTGAATGATGATGAATTGGTAATGCAAACTATAAAAGATGCTTTGAATAACCAATCTATATTATTGTAATCTATCACATACCTCTTTGAAAGGATCAGAGCTAACTATTGTTGCTCGAGCAGGCCCATGATCAATTGTGTCAGGAATATTACAAAATTTGTCAAATGATAAATCTATATTGTTACAACAAAAAAAATGCTTAAGCATTGTACCTTCCATTCTTGAATATGTTATTCAAGTGTGCCTGAAGGGTCATCACTTTGCTTAAGATTATCCAATATTTCTTCATGATCAACACTACTAACTGTCCATAGTTGTTTTTTCTTTGGTTTGGCATGATGCTTCAACAACTTAACATTTGTTGCTATAACAAGGTGCGAATACATGAGAATGGTTTTCTATTTCTCATAGTCTTCAAATGTAGGTATACCATTCTTTCTAATCATGTATGTTTGTAACCAAGTTCCTACAACCACAACTGAACCTGTAGGATACACAAACCCATCATCATCTTCCATTGATTGTGTTAGCTTGTGCTTTATCCGCACACATTGATCCAACCAATATTTTGATCTCTCTTCATTCCCCTACTGTGCAACAACTACAAAAACATGTCCTGGATGTAGTAGATCTGAAAGCTGGTCATAATCAAGTGAAATTTCCATTGTGTTATTTATCATGGATATAGTTTGAGATAAAGGAGTTAGATATTGTGGAACACATGTATCCACCCACTCACTTGACTTGCATTGATCCAATCCACACTAAATACAACTCTAACAAAAAAAAGCCAACTGTCGTGTCCAAATGGTCCATGTGTTTGTATCTAAGCTTCCAAACGAATGCATATTTAAAGAATCTTTGATTGTATGACAATCTAATCTGCCTCCCACTGTACCCTCCTCAACCAACCAAAAAAATATGTGCACTATTGAATCAAGTGTCCCTCCTTGTGATAATGTTGAACTACACCAATCAACAATAGAACACGCATCACTAAATTTTTTTCCTAAAATCTTCAATTGCTCCTTAACTAGAGCTATCTTTACACATGCACCTGCTCCATCATGCTCCCCTTTCCCATTCCCAACTTTAAAAATACTCCAAATATTAGGTACACCCCTTTCTACATGCATTCTACTCAACCAATAAAACATACGAGCATTCTTGAATTGAATTGTGCAGTTACCTGACCAAATGAGATGTCGACCCAGTGCTCTATCATGCTCCTACAAAAAATAAAAAAAAATCTTGAAACAATGTTGGACATACTTGGACGAGTGAGATCTATCATCACTCATATAAAAATTATACTCTCTGATTATCTTTCTATCCTCCTTTGTACTATCAGGTGTATGTCTAAATGTTATGTTGACAAAAATAGCAATCTGAATGAAATTGTAATACTGAGATTGTACCTCATTTTGGGGTTGCAATGTGTAGTTTTCAGCAAAATTAACAATTGATATAATAGTGCCAATCAAAAAAGAGTCCTTAGATATCCTAAATTGTTGATCCAACCACTGAGACCTATGACTATGCCTTGCATATTTGTAGAAAAGATTGTCCTTAAAATCAGAAATAAAATCAGCAACACTACATTCTTTTGTAACCAACTCGCATATAGAACCTTCACCTCCACTCTACAAAGTATATTTGACTATTTCATATCTCTTTTTCTCAACAAGATTCTTTCCAAATTCATGTTCGAAACCCTCATGAAAACATTCAACAAACTTTGACAAGCCACCACATTGTGAGCACTTCGCATTTAAATAATCATTTCTATAGAAAAAGTAACCATCATCCCTAGAATATAAAAATAGATCTAGCAAGTCCCTTGATGATTTCGAAAGATGCATTACACCACACTCCTACAACATTTCATTAGTATGAAAAGTAGAACAAATATAGCATAATAGTTCATGGTACATTGAAAAATCCACATGGTATCTGCAACAACAAGTATTACTAATCTTAAGAGGCACAGAATAAAATGGCTTCAAACCTTCAAAAGATCTGTTTGAGATTTCCATACTTGGATGTGTTTGAATAAATTTGTTGAACAACATTGTTTGGCTTGATTCCAAGAAATTTTTAGGATGTGGTGTATGGTCTTGACTGCTAATTATTAACTTTAAAACATCCGCTGCATTGGGTGATACTCTAGAGTTATCATGCCAAAATTGCTAAATTTCCTACTTTATATTATCGGTTAGCTTCTTATCGACATGTGGAAGCCTCCCGACAAAATACCATGTATCAGTTTGAAGAGGATCATCTATTCTTTCTCTTCTTGCAAGTTCTCTATCCAAAGTTTTATGATTTAAGTCAAAACCAATACAAGTTTGTCTCATAAAGCAAGCCTTTTTCAATTGATGGCTTACTAGGGTGGTTGTAATGAATCTCTAAGAAGCTCTCTTATATTTTTCCTTGTTATTTTTTCTAATAGACTTGAGAGCATTAAAAATATTTTTGACAATAATAGAATTATTTTCAACCCTCTTGTTCACACGAATCTTCAATTGGGCTATTAAAGGTCTCATCTTTTACATCTTTATCAATTGTACAAAAAGTTGGCATTGCTCAGTCAATATCTTATCGCTAAAATATTGATTGAAAAGTATTATATCGCACAACCGAACAGTTTGTGTTGACCTCTTGCGTTCTATTTTTTTTAATAATTTTATCATCAATTTCATCTAACCATTTAGGGGTCCTTGAAGGTCTTGAATTTGGAATATGCCTTTCTTTTGCACAAGGTTCTTCATTTCTCGTATAATCTGATCAAACATAATTTACACTTGCTTCAATATTATGTTCAACATCTTCATTTCGAACATTTTCACCTTTAACATTTTCAATATCAATTTGAATAATTTCATTTCCAATTTCAATATCATGTTCAACATCTTCAATTCCATCATTTTCATTATCAATTTCAATATTTTCATTCCCAATTTCAATACCATGTTCAACATCTTCAGTTCCAACATTTTCACCTTGAAAATATTTGATTTCCTTTTCACTTGAGAGACCATAGGGCTTAGGTTCACCAATAGAATGGATATAGCATGATTTCGGAAGATGCATTACACCACACTCCTGCAAAATTTCAGTAGTATGAAAAGTAGAACGGATATAGCATAATAGTTCATGGTACATTGAAAACTCCACATGGTATCTGCAACAACAAGTATTACTAATCTTAAGAGGCACATAATAAAATGGCTTCAAACCTTCAAAAGATCTTTTCGATATTTCCATATTTGGATGTGTTTGAATAAATTTGTTGAACAACATTGTTTGGCTTGATTCCAAGAAATGTTTAGGATGCGGTGTACGGTCTCGACTGCTAATTATTAACTTTAAAACATCCTCTGCATTGGGTGATACTTTAGAGTTATCATGCCAAAATTGCTGAATTTCCTACTTTATATCATCGGTTAGCTTCTTATCAACACGTGGAAGTCTCCCAAAATAATCCCATGTATTAGTTTGAAGAGGATCATCTATTCTTTCTCTTCTTGCAAGTTCTCTATCCAAATTTTTATGATTTAAGTCAAAATCAATACAAGTTTGTCTCATAAAGCGAGCCTTTTTCAATTGATGGCTTACTAGGGTGGTTGAAATGAATCTCTGAGAAGCTCTCTTATATTTTTCTTTGTTATTTTTTCCAATAGACTTGAGAGCATTAAAAATATTTTTGACAATAATAGAATTATTTCCGGCCCTCTTGTTCACACGAATCTTCAATTGGGCTAGTAAAGGTCTCATCTTTTACTTCTTTAGCAATTGTACAAAAAATTGGCATTGCTCGGTCAATGTCTTCTTTCTAAAATATTGGTTGAAAAGTATTATATCACACAACTGAACAATTCGTGTTGACCTCTTGCATTCAATTTTTTTAATAATTTTATCATCAATTTCATCTAACCATTTAGGGGGCCTTGAAGGTCTTGAATTTGGAGTATGTCTTTCTTCTGCACAAGGTTCTTCATTTCTCATGTAATCTGGTGAAACATAATTTACACTTGCTTCAATATTATGTTCAACATCTTCATTTCGAACATTTTCACCTTTAACATTTTCAATATCAATTTGAATAATTTCATTCCCAATTTCAATATCATGTTCAACATCTTCAAATCCATCATTTTCATTATCAATTTCAATATTTTCGTTCCCAATTTTAATACCATGTTCAACATATTCAATTCCAACATTTTCACCTTGAACATATTTGATTTCCTCTTCACTTGAGAGACCAGAGGGCTTAGGGTCACCAATATTTAACATACCTTGTCTTTTCTTCCTATGACCTTCTCTATCTCTTTGTCTATATCCTTCAATTTGTTCTTTTGTCAGCTTTCTCTTACATTTTTTCTTCTGACGACTACTACTCCCCATTATACCAAATCAAAGATGCTAAAAAATTATTATGTATGAAAAATTTGAGTACAAGATGCTCCACAAAGTTTATCTTTGTCTCTTCCTATCTGAAACCGTGCGTTTGTCACCTACAAAGTGCTGCAAATAGAATGTAGGGTCCATTGGAATGCACAAAAATGGCCCACATGGGGTTTTTCTATGATCCACATATTCGATATCCGATATAATCAGATATTTGATATGTAAAACATGTTCTGCAACGGTAAGATTTTGGCTCTACACATTGAATTTTCACAAATCGGATATCTGATTTTTACACACATAGACCTAAGGGTTAATGGTAGAGAGTGGGAAGGAGGGAGGGAGAGTGGGTGGGAGAGAGGGAGGGATAGGGAGAGAGAGGGAGAG